>VDFB02167872.1:0-21333 GCA_007258455.2 Sequoia sempervirens
TAGTAGAAGATCTGGCAAAGAACGCTTGATTTGTGGAGGTAGAACTGGTACTGCTCCCAAACTACTATCTCCAACAATCCTGTGTTAGAAGCTTGTTACACAAGTCTGGAAACTTCAAATCAACATTTATTGAAGTAATATTCAACGTTTCAATGAAATTCTCATAAGATTTTGGAAAACTCTTCAAAGTGATGACGACCATGTCCTCTTCCTCCATTGTTCAACCAATTGCCTCCAATTGATCATGAATGTCCTTAATATTTGTCAGATGTTCCTATAAGGACATTTTCTCATCCATCATGATGCAAAAAAGCATGTACTTGAGAAAGGCTCTACTTTTGTTAGAGGTTTTATGAAGGGCCTTCAAATGATCCCAGATTTTTGTAGCAATTTTTCCAGACAATACCTAAGGTAGTTGCTCATTTGTGACTCAGAGTTTGATGAGCATGAAAGCTTCTCAGTTGCATTCATCCCATTTGTCTTGGTCCTTTCTAGCTACAGTAGGACGAGTTGAGCTCCCCAAAAGAACTTGATTGAGGCAATGATATTCAAATATCGTAATCATGCGCTGCTTCTGTGTGTTGTAATTCTTCCCATTGCACTTCTGGTTGCTTTTGAGCATTATATTTGTCAGAGATGCCATCATGTACCCTGAAGTCAAACTAGTGGAGGCACAAAAAATACTGCACTAAAAACAAAAACAAGTTTTGCAGGACAAATTTTAAGGCAAAAATAAAACCCTAGCATAGATTTCAAGGTATAAAAAAAATGCAAAGTTTGTAAGACAAAACCCAAAAAAATTGAAGAATACCCAAAAAACTTTGGCAGCACCCACTTGCACAAATTTTGAGGCATGGAAAAAAAGGTACCCAAAAAATCAAAAGACAACCTAGATGAGATTTGGAAAACCCACCAAGAATCTACAATCAAAATAATTTTTCTGCTTAAAACTGAAGGTAAAAACCCTAGCCGATTTCACAGAGACCCTAGGTAGCCATGAAAATTCAAAAAATTGTCGAGAATTTAGGAAAACATGCCTAGCAAGAACAACAAAGCAAGGGCATAGATCACGTCCATAATGGAGACAAGAATGCGGCCTAGAAAAAATAAAAAATCGTGCCAAAAAATTTATGAAAAACACAGCTTTAGAGGAGAAAAAAAACATGTAGAAAGGGGCTGAAAAAACTCAAAGGAAACCTATCCAAATCTTGCACGAAATTTCTAAGAAATGCGTCCAACAAAGGGTTCACAAAATATGTGCCCAAGAGTCGAAATCGTGGCTAAAACAGGTGAAAACACACACCTAGAAAAGTTTGAAAGTCGTGCTCAAAATAAACACCCGTCCAAGAGCAAAAGAGACCACAAAAAAATCCACAGGCCTAGGGCACAAGTCTGCAAAAAAAAATACCTGTGATTTTTTCCTTTAACAGGAGCACGAAAATCTAAAACACTGAGCCACGATTTTTTCTTTTGCACAAAATCCCTCAATTTTCATAATACAAAGAGCCACAAAAATTCAAACTTCAAGAGCTTTTAAAATTTTTCTTTCAAATTTTTTTAGAAGATTAATTTTCAATCACTTGGGCTCTGATACCATGTTCATGAAGTGAACTGGTAATTATTACTTGCTCTTATTAAGAAGAAGAGAAGAGTACAATATATAGCAGTGACAAAGCACTGTAGGCATTTATGAATCTAGCTACTTCAGCTAACTACAACTATAGACATTTAAGATGTCTACCAATCTCTACCTACTCACTACAAAAGACATTTAAGATGTCAACTAACTAATTACATTTAATATTGACCATTAACTATACAAAGATATATTATTCTAACATAAACCCTCAACAAATAATTTTACCTAATAGAAAATGAATGACTACCATATGGTAGTCATGTTGGTTCGTTCTACCTACATAGGCCTACAAAATTTTCTTGGGTATGAGAAGATTTTCATAGAGGAAATGATAATCCTGCAACCAATAGAATAGAACCAAATAATAAAAAGAAAGTTTAGGGTCAATAGATGTATGTTTTAGGGTTTAATAAGCTATTTTCTTTTGGTGATTTTAAATGAAATGTACAATCAAAATAATGGTACTAGTTTAAGAATAAGTAAGTATATAATTACAAAAATAAACAACAAAATAAGGAAAAAAGGGGGGTCAATAGCTTTGCTCGAATGTCCTTGTTGGGAATGCATTTTTTTAGTTATCTTATCTTACACCCCCTTTAACTTTTTTTTACAATTGCCTCTCTATTTCACAAGGATCATAGTATTCAACATTAAAAACCATTAATCTATATTTGTACAATAGTAATATATGGCATGATGGATTAATCAATTATCATCTCAATAATTTATAATTAACAATCAAAGTGGTTATTAAGATTACTCGAGAGTATCAATATTAAATCATGTGTTAGGCCATCAAAATTATTATATGGGTTTAATCATAAACAATTAGTTGTGTTGTGGTTGTGGTTCTATTTTTACTGATACTCTAACTGGAAGAATGAGATAATGGTAGATATAGCCACAAAATTATCATCATAACTTCCTTAATAGTATCACATTTAAAGCCATTAAGTTTGCAATGGTATATTTGATATTTCTATTTATGACACACAATGAAATAGTCACCTTCGCCCCCCTTCCCCCCCCCTCACACCCCCAATTAAATTTTGCTAACCATATGTAACTAGTGTGGAAGCCTTGTTAAGTAAAAAAGAAGAAGAGGGGGGTGAATGTTGCTTACATTGCATCATATTATCATGGTGCAAGATACTAAGTGCAAGTCAATAGAAAATATAGGGTTAAGCCTACAAATATTATATAAGGATGTGACCTCATGGAAATTGTTTATATAAGTTGTATGAACTAATGTATAGGTGTACACAATTCTTAGAAGGTAGAAACCCCACACTTATAGTCAAGTTGTTGCACATTTTATGGCAAGGTCAATAGAACTAAGTAAAAAAAAAAATTGTCATGTTTTATTACCATGGTTTATTCTCATGACAAGTGGGCATCATAGTACAAGACTCATATGTGGTACCTTCTTCCCTTTGATCATGGAATGTGTAATTCATATTAATGCGGATAGGAGTGTAGGGTTCAATGTAATTTTTTGTAATTGATTATGAATTTATGACCATCTTTATACCATATCTTGTCCTAAATAACATATTGGACCTATTGGAGGACAATTATCTACCAATTTTGATAGTGAATTCTCTAGATAAGAAAATAGCCAATAAGGTAGGGAGCTCTATGATTGCTGTCTTACAACATGGTGCAACTAGAGCATACATGCAAGGTCAAATTTAGGTCCTTAATGACTCTTAGTGTCTTAATATTAGTTTTGTCTAGTTGCACGACTTCCTTAGTCACGGGTTCATATTTAATTCCAAGAAGATCAACTACTTTCTTGGGAATAATAGAGTTGATAGCCCTTAAATCTATCATTTAATTGTGAAATATATGATCCCCAATAATTAAAGATAAATAGAAGGGTGCTGACTTACTGATTTTTCTTGAATTCCCTTCCTACTTGAGTTGCGCGAAGCTGGTTGGAACTATGCCTCCTTGTTTTGTTGACGTATCATTTGGTCACTTAAATCCCTCCAAATCTTGTTGCAATTAAATTCCTTCAAGATGGGATAGACGAGGCCTCCCATATGATGATGTTCAAGTTAGCCTTCTTCCTTTGATCAACTATATTGAATGGAACATTGCTAACCTTCAAGGGAATCTTTGGAACAACAAGATCCAACTTTGCTAATGACCTATTTTGAGTCAATCTTGTGTTTTATTTTGTTTTACGACAGTTTGATCTAGCTGTAACACCCTTGCATTACCTATTGTACCAAAAAATGTAGTACCATGGAGAGGTTGAGAGGTTGATGCTACACTATCAACACCCAATTGGTTCAAGCCACAAAATTTTGTTTTACTCTATTTGAAAAATGTAGAATCTCTTGATATGTGACCTTGTCTACCCATAACTCCTTCACTTGCATCAAATTGTTGCCATGAAGTAGAAGGTTCATTTTGAACCACTAAAGTTTACATACACTCACCATTTTGACACATTATGATTATGTGGTTGATTACATGGATGACACCAATCCTTTCTTGGGCAAGATTGTTTTGTTGAAATAGGAGCTTTTGACATGGTTGTAGTAGCTAGGTTTATAGTGTTCAATGGTTTAACATAATTCCATTGGTTTTACCATTGATATGGTTGGCTATTTTATTGGTAGCTCTAATTTTGAGGTTGATAAGGCCTATTTGATATTTCAAATATTCCCATCAATTAATATTGACTCCTTTGAAAATTTGTAGCTTGACTTCATCTTCACCTTGAATATTATCGACCTCCTTGTTACAAGTGTCTCATGGTGTCCTCGAGTTTACATTAAGAATATTTGTGGCACCTTTGGTTCAAAGCTATGACTCCAGTAAGAAATTAAAGTGACTAATTTGAAGCTACAATGGCCAGTCATAATGACCATAAGAAAAATGTTCAATAGAGCTATTCACTCATAATTTCCATGAACTTATATGCAACATCTTTTGTATTCCCGATTAAACATTCAAAAATTGGCACAACCAATGAAATACTTGACAAAGCGCATATTGTAACATTCAGGAGGATGTAATTAACACCACCGATATACTGGAGAATGCGACCTTAACAATTAAACTTCCTTTATGGAGTGCAAGCCTGAAAAATTGATTCAATCGATCATTCCTTGTGTTGTTGTAAACCCTCCCTTAGCCGATGACTCGGCAAGCTTAAGAATATATGATTCAATCCCTTGGGCTAATTCAATCTTTAATTGCAAAGCTTCATAATTGTCTTGTGTATTCATCAAGGACTAGATTATTTTTTATGATAGTCAGTGCCTAAGAATAATTCATTCCTATCTCCCAAAACTTAGCCCGTTTCATATAATTGCAGCGGGTCTAACCAAATGACAATTGAATATAAAATATGCTTAAATTTAACTTCAGTGCAATAGTTCATGCACAAACCTGAATTCTGATGACTCTTAACTGAATTATATGGAAGCTCAAGCTCTATATGATAAAGTATGGTCACCTCAATTTGCAGACTTGGAGCATCTAAAAATCACCAGCTTGAACTCGTCCAATCTCTTCTTCAAAGACTACACTTTTTTATTTTTTTGCTTTTTCTGAAGATTCACAAACTTTGAAAACTTCAATCATTTAGTACCAAGCAAGAAACTATATATCTTCTCCAACTATCAGTCAAGGAAAATCTTTCATTGTCGAAGCCAATCCTCTTCCAGAGGTCACCCCACCTTAGAAAGGTTTTGAACCACGTCCACCAACAAAACTTGTTCCAAAAACCCAAAATATAACTTGCTAACAATGAGCTCCTCCATTCTTTTATTCATCTCCTCCTTGTAACTCCTGGTGACTGTTCAAATTCTCCTCTTTTTGCCTTTCAGTTTTAATTTTGTCTTTTTTGAGAATTCACTTTTTAAAAGTAACTCAATTTATTTATTTAACTTTTGTAACTTAAGTTACTTTTCTCAACTAAATAATTAATTTAAGTGTCTATTTTAATTTAGCCCTTTTTGACAACATTAAATTAATTATTTAATTGCAATGTTGACTCGAAATTGGGGACATTACAATTCCTTACCTAAATAAGTTGAAATTACTAGAAAAATATCATTACCAAACTTTTATATCCTTGGAAAATTTGAAGAGTCCTCACTTCAAATGAAGTCTCTTGGAAACACTCATTTGGAGGTGACCCTCCAAGAAAAAATACATTTCTTTTGGGCCCTTTCCATTGACCTTTTGACTCTAATTGGAAAAACACACACTTTTCATGACTCACCACTTTTCCATCACTAAGTTTGTTGTTTCAACTGAACACTTTGACAAACACACCAAAATGAAATGCTTTTCAGATATGTCAACTTTTTTCCAATTGATCATTTTCAAACATGGATATGCCACTTCTTGATACTTAACCAATAGGCGAATGTAATGTCCCCTTCCTAGCTAGTGGCTTGAGGAACAAGGTTATCCTATTACTATGGTTTCTGTAGGCTAACGGGAGGATTAGGGAATCTTTCTAAGAGGTTTCAGGACTTGTCCTTGTTACTTACTACTTTTAGTAAGTAAAATTTTAGGTCAGCAATGACATACTTGCAATTGATATTGGTCATGGGACACTCTCGAGTGGTCATTTGGATATCTAGGCCAGGATTTATGGATTTATTAAGTCACATTATTTAATAATATTCTATTATTAAGTGATTTAGTGATTTAATGTTATAAAGTGAAAGTGACTTTATTAAAAGAATATCTTAAGTCACTTTATAAAGTATTTAAGTGAAATAAGTCACTTTATAAAATATTTAAGTGAAATAAGTCACTTTATGAAGTATTTAAGTGAAATAAGTCACTTTATGAAATATTTAAGTCACGTTATTTAATAATATTCTATTATTAAGTGATTTAGTGATTTAATGAACTAATAGTGAAAGTCACTTTATTAAAAGAATATCTTAAGTCATTAATTTTGCATCTTGACCTCTCAAGTTCACACTTAGTCCATTGACTTAACAAAAAATTTACAATATATCAACACATAATATGAACCAAAATGAAATATTTTAAATGTAGTATCATTAAAACCTCAAATCTGACCTCAGTTATAACAAGAAATCAAAAAACATAAATGAATAAACCAAAACAACCAAAACAAAGTTACCCAAGTTTGATTATTGTTGTGCCATGGAGGTAGATTTGCTAAAAAATGGATGAAATTTGGTTGCTCAAACCATAAACATGACATTGCAAAGATTACAGACCCCCCTCTTAAAATGACTCATGAGAGGATAGATTTATAGGTTTTGTAGGATGAAGATCATCATTGAGATTTCATAAGACTTGAACGGCTTAGATCAAGCTTGTTGGGTAGTTGAGAGATGGAGGGAGAAGATAAATCAAGAATTATTTAACTTCAAATTGTCCTTTTCGGAGATATTTATCATATGTGTGTCTTTTCCTAAGATAGTTATCATATGCATGATGACATATAAAAGAAATATTGAATTTATTTTTCGGTGGTTATGAGGGGATTTAATTTAAATCACGTGGAAAAAGGACATGAATTAGGAAATAAGACTTAGGAGATTGATTTAGGACTTAGGGAAAATGGATCAGGATTTAAGGAGAATTTGATTATTAGGATAAATGATGGAAGTATGATCTAGGATATTTTTAGGTGTACAATTTTCCCCTCTTCTAGTTGATATTGTGAATAAAAGAACCAATGCCATATCAAAGAAGAATAAAAATACAGATGTGATGTGATGGTGTAATGAAATAACTTGCCCAAGAAGAATATAATATGAAATATGCTACAGATACTTGATAATAATATGCCACTTCGAGGGGGAAACCTCCTAATCCACTTCGAGGGGGATACCTCCAATAGTATTCAATAAGAACACAATACTCAACATGATGATGAAATAAGACTCACAACCTCCTATATATACCTAATTATGCCTAGGATATCACCTAGGCTGACCTAGATAGCCCTATATAAATCTTAGGCCGACCTAAGCAACTAAATAACAATATACTAATGATAATATGACTTAATTAAGAGTTAATATAGCCACAAGCCGACTATTCATAACCATGTACGCTATGGAAGCAAGGGCATAACATGGCCCTCACCTTAACAAAAATGTTGTCCTCAATGTAGAACAATTGTGGTAGTTTCTTCATATAATCTTCATCATCCCATGTGGTAACTTCAACTAGAAAATATTTCCTTATAATGAGGTAACTTGGAACTTTTGATGTCCTCATCTTCTTCATGTGTGTCTTGAAAATTAACTTCAGCTCCAAGATGTGTCTTCTCCCTTTGCATCAAGCTCTTGATGGTGATGAATGTGTTCTTCCTTTACTTGAACCTTTTGATGTGCCATAGAGGAAGAGGTGAGGAATAGTATATGGTACCCTTGCATTAGTTGAATAGCTTGATTAGGAACTTCTTCTTCATTGTCTTTTTCTTTTTCTTTTGTTTCTTCTTCTTCTTTCACTTCTTTTTCTTCTTCTTCTTTTGGTTCTCCTTATGCTTCTTCTTCTTCTTCTTCTTCTTCTTCTTCTTCTTCTTCTTCTTCTTGGTTGCTTGAGACCTCCTTTCTTAGTTCATTCATAAAGGTTCTTAACATGCTTCGTATATCTGATATATCTCCTCCTAGGTCACACATATCCATCTTCATTGAGGAAATTTCTTACTTGACCGTACTGATTTCCTCCTTAGGATTAATATCCTCTATTGCTACCCCATCCTTATTAGGAGTCTTCCTTGATGTGACAACATTCCTTTTTCCCCTTGTTGCAGGCCCCGTCATGATGGGAACCAATAATTTTGAAATAAATCACACAAATGAAACTTGAATTCTCTAAAAAATTTACTCATTAGGATTAATATCCTCTATTGCTACCCCATCCTTATCAAGAGTCTTCCCCGATGTGACAACATTCTTTTTTCTCCTTGTTGTAGGCCCCATCATGATGGGAACCAATAATTTTCAAATAAATTACACAAATGAAACTTGAATTCTCTAAAAAAATTACTGTAACTTAGGGCCAAAATACCTCTCACACGTAGAAAAATCTCCAAGAAATAAGCAAATTTGCAACCTTGAGAGTGATATTTGTGGAAACCTTGATTTTTCAATAACTTGCTTAGTTATAATCCAATTTCTCTAAATTTTTTTTATTGTAGGATCCTTTAGTATGTCTTCAAAAACCCAATAAAAATTAGGATCCAATTCATAAATATGTGAGAGATATGAAGATTCCAAATAAGTTGTGTAGAAACCCTAATTCTGTAATAATTCACTCAATTCTTCTCCAACTCCTCTGAAATCTAGACTGTAGCTTCTTTAAAATACCCTTAAGAATCGGAAAAAAATTTGCCAAAATATAAAAGATATGCTCTTCCCAAAAATTGCCTCTAATATTGAGAAAAAAATATGCCTCTATGGTGCCAAGATCATGCTCTAATACCACTTGTAATGAAATAACTTGCACAAGAAGAATATAATATCAAATATGCTACAAATAATTGATAATAATATGCCACTTTGAGGGGGCAACCTCCTAATTCACTTCTAGGGGGATACCTCCAATAGTCTTCAATAAGAACACAATACTCAACATGATGACGAAATAAGACTCACAACCTCCCATATATACCTATTTATGCCTAGGATATCACCCAAGCCGACCTAGATAGCCCTATATAAGTATTAGGCCAACATAAACAACTAAATAACAATATAATAATGATAATATGACTTAATTATGTGTTAAAATAGCCACAAGCCGACTATTCATAACCATATACGCTATGGAAGAAAGGGCATGACATATCAAAGAAGAATATAAATATAGATGTGATGTGATGGAAAAAGGATGCGGCTAATAAAAATAAGGATGCGATAATGCCCCATTGATAGGATAAAAACGTCTTAAGAACATGGTTAGGCTCTCCAAATGGATGAAAAGGAAAGATAAAGAAAGGTAGTCATATTGAATCAGTGTGAGCAACCTGATGTTTGATATAGCACTTGATGTTATGCACCAAGGTATGAAGATTAGGGTTACGTTGTGTCAAACGCATAAAGGACTGAAAGGTTCAAGAAAAAATATGTCTATAACACTATGATGTCTTTATGGCATGTATGTTGCAAGGATCGACATAGATGATAACACACACATAAGCAAAGCAATCAGGAATGTATAAAATGATTACAAATACAAACACAATTTTTCTGACTGTTAAAATAAAAATTAATGATTGATTAATTGATGATGATGATGATAACATTGTTGATAAGGGAACAATATACCCCAAGAATAATTCGAGAGGCTTGATAATGATATACCTTGATGATGATGGTTCATTGGATTGAGTTAATTAAGATTTTTCAACAAGGTTGGGAATAAAATTATTAAATTCTTTCAAGATGATTGGCTAGATCACTTGTAAAGATGTGTGGAGAAGAATAGCTTGTAGTGGATTAATTATTATAGGATTGTGTTTGATTGCTTAGGATGATAGTAGTGGGTTAATATTGGATTATGACATTGGGTTGCATTTGGATGGGATTATTGTCTCTATATGATAAATAATTACAAGGGAGCATCAAGTCTAGATACAAGGATGTCAAATAGGTTGACTAAGGATAATTGGCTTAATGAATTGGAGGGGTGGATTAAAGGATTGTTGATAGTGAATCGAAAGGAAGATTGATGGGTTACAAAATTACAATTAATGTGAAGAATATTATTGTGTTAAGAGTATTAATGACAGTGGATGGAAGGGAAATATGTGACCTCCAAGTACTATGTCACAAAGGAAAATATGGATCTAGAAATGAATTGTCATAATAAATAGTGACAACAAAAAACCAAATCACAATCACATAGTCATTCAATAAAGCTTAAGGAAATTGCATAAACAATTAATCAAACCCGCAATAACAAAATCATACAATCACGTTGCTTCTCTCCATTGTTCTTCAATTGTACCTTGAAGAATGGTGTTGAAGTTTCTCTAAAATTTGAGCACAAATCACTTAGAAATGATAATTATAGCATATACATACATGCATTTATATGTATACATATACATACATACAATTATATATATATATATATAAAATAAAATATACATAAAAACATATAAATACATACATATGAATGTATATATATTCTTGGATGGGGACTTGTGTTCCTTTAAAGTGAAACTCGTAACATAGATATATATGCATTTATATATATCTACATACCTATATATATTAATGTATATATACATGCATGTCTATATATATATGTATGTATATTTGTACATACATACATATACATACATATCCACATATACATAAATACATATATACATACATATGTAGACATATATATGTATATATATACATGTATACATGTATGTATACATATACATATATACATATATATGTGTGTGTGTGTATGCATACATACATATGTATGTATGGATATAGATGTATGTATATACATATATACTTTTGGTAGTTGTTGTCATTGATGTTAACACTAAGGAGATTGTTGGAAACTATTGAAAACACTTGAATAATAAGTTGTTAGTCCTTGGCATTGGTTGTCTTTGTTATATTCAGTTTGGGCTAACATTGGTGATGGAGTTCATGGTTGAATTTCATGGCTTATCAAAGAAGAGTTGTTGAAGTTCATACAATGCATCATTATTGTCAGCAAAGTCAAGATTTCACTATGATTTATTCAGATGAGGATTAGAAGCATGACTAATAATGGAGAGATGTTGTTGAAGGTCTATTGTATGTCTTATGCTCTCTTATGATGTTCGTAATAATATACCTGTTGTTGAAAGGAAGCTTTGGCCTTCGCAAGTTGCTTAAGTGTTTCTAGTTTAGGAAGTTGCAATGAAGTCTATCTTGGGGAATGCTCTACATTCCTCAGTTGTTGTAGTTCTAGTCTTGTGGTTTGGTACTCAATGCTAGTGCTCTATGTACATTGTGATCCTATCTTTCTAGGTTACTTGTGTTGCTAAGGAGGCTTCTATGAATTGCAAAAGGTTAACAGTGTTGTTGCTCGTGCAGACTGGTTTGAGAAATGCTATGCATTTCTTTGCATTGATATTTCTACTCCTGTGGCTTGGTGAATGTACTCAACTGTATGTGCAATGTCTCTATTCCATTTGTAAGTGTTGAAATGGTCTGCAAGTTGTTCTACTAATGCTACATCATCTGGTTATGTATCCTGTGTTTCCTAAAAAAAAAAATTTTACTTGTTTGATTTGCGGTGACTATTGATGGAATGAAAATAAGGAAGAAGTGTATGAAATTGTTGTTGGATGTTCAAAGAACATCCTCATGTGATCCGCATGTTGCTAATTGGTCGATGCCGCATTGTGTCTTGAGTTGGTTTTCTATGTTATTTGTGGATATCTGTCCAACAAGGCTTGTTCTTTTAATTAGGTCGTGTGCTTGGAGGGCTACCCAACAATGGAAGATGTGTCATGATAGTTTTGGGTCCTGACCTATCATGTTTAGGACTGCTTCAAGTAAATTCAAATTGAAAGAGGTTTATGGGACCTTCAATGTTTCTGTTGGAAATATGTGCCTCAAACATTACAGGCTGAAACCTCCTTTAGAGCCATGTCAGTGTGACATTCGGATTGTCTGGCCGACTAACAGTTTGTTTTATCAAATTTTGAATAGGTCGCTATGACCCTGAAGATGTCTTGCTGAAAGGTACTCTGTGGAGTCTATCGCTGTAGCTTGGTGTATTCACTATGACCTCATAGCGCTCGGGAGAGCCTTGGCTGAAAGGCCATTCATTATTTTATCGACGTAACCCTTAGCGACTGTGATCTTCAGTGAAGCTTATGGTTCTTGCTAAGATGTCTCAGCGAAGTATTGTTCTCTTGCCGACAGCATATGAATTGATGTCCTCAGGGTAACTTATTATGGCTCGGTGAGAGGTCACCGCGAAATCAAATGCTATGCCCATTGTGTTTTATCAGAGGGACTTAGTCGAAGGAAATGCCATCGGTATGATGTCCTACCGAAGTGACTATGTCTTAGCGATGAAAGAATCAGGTGTTAAAAACTTTGGTATATCTTAATGAACTCGGAGAAAGGTCTTAACGATAGAAGAAAGCTATGCCGACAGGGACTACTTGGGAGTTATCGATATAACTCTTAGACTTCGTTATGAGGTCTAAGCGATAAGCTATTGTCTTGCCGATAGCCGATGGCTATCGGGGTAACTCTCGACGACAGTCAGTCTTCGGTGAAACATAATTAAATCAGTAAGTTCTCTCGGTGATGGACAAATGTTTTGGCGACAGGTGAACACTTCAGAGTAGCATATGAATATCGCTATGAACTCTTGGCGATAGGAGTAAGTCTTGCCGACTTCCGTTGGGTGCTCGGTAGATATGGGAACTTCGGTATATCCTTAGTGTTTCGCCATGACCTTCTGGCAAAGGCGATAAGTCAGAATGACTTCGTGATGACTCGGTATATGTGTTGCAGCTCGATATAATATCTTGGTGACTACAAAGGCTATTGGCGACATCGATAAGAGGTCAATGTGGCATCAAAAAGACACTGTTAGTGTCTCACCGAGATGTCAATGTAATTCGAATTCTGTTGACTGTGTATGACTTCTGATGTGGCATCACGTGGATGAATCAAAAGAGCCGAATTGGAACCATTGGGAGTCTGTTCGTTGCGATGGTTCTGTGAGGGAGCTCGACAGTCAGGGAACACCATGGATATAGTTGGAAATTGCAGATGTTTTGAAGTTGGATAGTAGTTCGATCAATAGTGAAGTGTGAAAAATTCAAACTGTATCAGTGAAGGATTAAAAAATTTGTAAAGGTTGTAACCTAAAAGTTTTATGTTCGAAGAATGTACTTGATGAATGCTGCTATTTAATGACACCAGAAAGATAAGTCTGGAATTGTATGTAACTTTGATTACTGTAATACAAAGTGATTTCTCTTGGTGTCGTGGGTTTTTCTCCCGTAAGGGTTTTCCCATGTATATCTGGTGTTCATGTGTGTTTGTCTAAATACTCTGTTTTTGTAATTTGTCTCATAGTGCATCTCAATTTGACTGTAATTGAAAAATTAAAAGTACTTCCGCATTCTTTCCTGAGGTATTGACGTTAGGAAAATTGTTTTCCGCATCTAGTTTTCCTTACAAGTGGTATCAGAGCCTGGCCAGTTGTGTTATCCTTGGGGGTACATTGGGTTTTTTGTGTCAATACTGTTCAGTGGGAGTTTTGTAGAGATTGTTATTTCTATTTACAAATTAAGATGTCTAGTTCTTCTGGAAGATTGAAATAGAGAAATTCAATGGTAGTAACTTTGAATTGTGGAAACTCAAGATGGAGGATCTCTTAGTAGATTGAGATCTTTGGCTTGCTGTGTCTGGAACTAAACCTACAGGCATGAAGCAAGAAGAATGGGACCTTGCAGATAGGAAAGCGAAGGGGATGATAAGGCTCTATTTGGCAGACTCAGTTCTTCTCAATGTGCATGAAGAGAAGTTTGCTTCTCTCTTGTGGAAGAGATGGCGTCTATTTATCAGGGGAAATCTTTGGTGAATAAGCTGTTCCTGAGAAAGAAGCTTTACTCTTTGAGAATGTAGGAAGGAGGGTCTGTAGCTGATCATTTGAATGCATTTAACATGCTGCTTGCACAATTAAAATTTGTTGGTGTAAAGATTGAAGAAGAAGATTGATGTATGCTTCTGTTATGTTCTTTGCTAGACTCATGGGATCATCTAGTGATGGCTATTGGGAGTACAACATCCAGTTTCAAAATGGAAGATATTGTTGGTTCTTTGTACTTAGAAGAAACAAGAAGAAAATCTTCGAGATGGCGAAGGATGCTCTTGCTGTCAGAGGAAGGTCAAAGGAGAAAGGCAAGAAGAAGGACAAGAAGTCCAAATCAAAATCAGAGGGGAGATCAAAGTCTCCTTGCAAGAAGTCCAAGGTGAAGTGCTGGAACTGTGGGCAACCTGGTCATGTCCGAAAGGATTGTAAAGAGGAGAAAAAGAAGAAGAAAGGATCTTCCGATAATGGTTCTTCTCATAGTGATGGTGACGCCTTCATTGCAGCCTTGGCTACTCAGGCATCAGATGATGTCTGGTTGATTGATTCTGGAGCATCGTTCCACATGACATCTCACAGAGAATGGTTTACAAAGTATGAAGAATACGATGGTGGAAAGGTGTACTTGGTGAGTGATTCAACCTTGGAAATTGTTGGTTGTGGAAGAGTCAGAATCTAATTCCCTGATGGCAGAATAAAGGGGATCAATGATGTTATGCACATACCAGGTCTAGCTCAAAATTTACTTTCAGTCAGTAAACTAAATGATATCGGAGTACAAGTCTTATTCTCGGGAAGTGGCTGCAAGATGACTAGAGGTTCAATGGTGCTGGCTAGAGGTGCTTGAATTGGTACCCTATACAAAATGGATGCACAAGCTGTTCATTGTAACAGTGTCTCTTCAAAGTCACTGAAAGCTTCTCATGGAGGTAATGAGGGAAATATCCTTAATTATGTAAACTCTACAGAAGTAAAACTTCCTGCAGAGAAGACTATGCTTTGGCATCATAGGTTAGGCCACATAGGAGAAAAAGGTTTGAAAACCTTGAAGAACGAAAACCTGGTTGAGGGGCTTGAAGACTGTAATCTGGAATTTGAATTCTGTGAACACTGTATATATGGAAAGCAGCATCGTGTTTCATTTTATGACAGTCCTCATAAAACTTCTGGTTTGTTAGACTATATTCATTCAGATGTGTTTGGTCCAATAGATGTTCCTTCTTTGTCTAAATCAAGATACTATGTGTCGTTCATTGATGATTATTCAAGAAGAGCATTTATATATTTTTTGAAAAGTAAATCAGAAGTGTTCAGTCGATTTAAGGAGTTTAAAAATCTTGTTAAAAATCAGACTAGTAAAACAATAAAATGCTTAAGGACTGATAATGGCGGTGAATTATGTTCTGATGAATTTGAAAGATACTGTAAAGACCATGGAATCAAAAGACACAAGACTACAACTTACACTCCACAACAGAATGGAGTTGCAGAAAGGTTCAATAGGATAGTGATGGAGAGAGCACGAAGTATGCTTAGTAGTGCTGGTTTGGAAGAAAAGTTTTAGGCTGAAGCTACTGCTACTGCATGTTACTTAGTTAATCGGTCTCTAAACTCTACTCTTGTTGATAAGACACCTATGGAAGCGTGGTCTGGTAAGAAGCCCTCTCTCAGACATATTAGAGTCTTTGGCTGTGAAGCATATGCACATGTGCCAGATGTAAAAAGATCTAAGTTGGACAACAAGGCTGTTAAGTGTATATTTATTGGCTATAGTGCTAACATCAAAGGATACAAGCTTTGGAATCCTATTACAGAGAAGGTTGTATACAGTAGAAGTGTAATCTTTCATGAGTTGAAACCTCCCACCTTGGATCTACAATTAGAGAAAAAGTCAAAAAATAGTAAGGATGTAGCAGCAATTCCTCCTACACCAGAGAAAGAGGAATTGAAGATTCAAAACGTACCTGAAACTAAGGAGAGCTCAAGCAGTTCTGAAAGCTCTGAAGAAGATGAACCTCAGCCTCAGCCAGTGAGGAGGTCAACCTGAGAAAGGAAACAACCAGATAGGTATGGGTTCTCATTAATTGATTCTACTTGTGCCTATGCCTTGATTTCTAGCACTGATGAGCCTAGGACTGTAAAGGAGGCAATTAACATGTCTGATTCAGATTCTTGGTTGGAAGCCATGGAGGAAGAAATGGCGTCATTAGATAAAAATGAAACCTGGAGTCTAGTGCCCTTGCCTAAAGGCAGAAAACCTGTGGGCTGTAAATGGGTATTTAAGAAAAGATTAGTCTAGATGGCAGTGTAGAAAAATACAAAGCACGACTGGTTGCAAAGGGTTATTCCTAGTAGAGGAATTGACTATGGGGAAATCTTTTCTCCTATTAGGACGCGTCCATTAGATTTCTATTGTCACTTGTAGCTTATGACTTAGAGGTTGAACAGATGGATGTGAAGACAACATTTCTTCATGGTGTTCTTGAAGAAGAAATCTATATGTCCCAGCCTGAGCACTTTGTTGAGAAAGGTAAAGAAAAACCGGTATGCAAATTAAAGAAGTCTCTGTATGGGTTAAAGCAGTCACCTAGAATGTGGTACCAGAAATTTGATACCTATGTATTATCTTTAGGCTTTGTGAGATCAAAATCTGATCATTGTGTATACTATAAAGCTGAAAGTGATCGAGTGCTTGTTATTGCTCTTTATGTTGATGATATGTTGTTCATAGGAAATAGCAAGCTAATGATTTCTGATCTTAAGTCTCAGTTGTCTGCTAAGTTTGAAATGAAGGATCTTGGTGCAGAAGGTATATTCTGGGGATGGAGATAACTAGGGATAGGAAGAATAGAAAGCTTTGGCTCAGTCAAAGTAAGTATATAAAGACTGTTCTAGAGAGATTTTGTATGAATGATTACAAACAATTAGTTGTTCCAGTCATACAGGGAATGAAGCTATCTGTTGAGGATTGTCCAAAATCTCCTCACAGATGGAGGACATGACTAGTGTCCCTTGCTATGTAGTAGGCGGCCTTATGTATGCAATGGTTTACAAGGCTTGCACTGCCCAAAAGCAAAGTACTTATTCGATTTATGGCTAATCCAGGAAGAATACATTGGGATGCTGTGAAGAGGGTGTTTAGGTATTTAAGGGAACTTCAGATTTTGCATTGTGTTACCATGGTAATTCAGTTGAATCACAGAGGACTCTCAACATTCATGGTTATGTAGACTCTGATTGGGTGGGGACATTGATAGCAGAAGATCCACCAGTGGATACGTTTTCATGTTAATGGTGGTGCAATGAGTTGGATGAGCAAGTGGGTATAGTCTTTTCGTCCACTACAGAGGCCTGTATCACAGCAACCACCTTGTAAAGAAGCGTATGGTTAAAACGTTGTGTTCTAACATTGGTTTTGATGCGGGGAAATAACAATCTTATGTGACATGAGTGCCATTTGTCGGCAAAAGAATCCAACTTTCCATGCCAGGACGAAACATATTGATGTACAGTACCACTTTGTACGAGATATGGTTGAGGATGGAAAGGTCAGTTTGGAAAAAGTTGATACTCTGGAGAATGTTGTAGATGCATTGACGAAGCTAGTGAGCATAGACAAGTTCAGGTGGTGTGCTAGTTCAATGGGCCTTAGTGCCCATGTTTTTCAGTAAAGTAATTTTTAGCATGCTCTGGAGGTGCCTGAATGATCTTCGTCAAGTGGGAGATTGTTGGAAATATGTGCCTCAAACATTATAGGCTGAAACCTCCCTTAGAGCCATGTCGGTGTGACATTCTAATTGTCTGGCCAACTAGCAGATTGTTTTATCAAATTCTGAATAGGTCACTGTGACCCTGAAGATGTCTTGCCGAAAGGTACTCTATGGAGTCTATCGCTGTAGCTTGGTGTATTCGCTATGACCTCATAGCGCTTGGGAGAGCCTTGGCCTAAAGGCCATTCATTTGTTTATCGGCGTAACTCTTAGCGACTATGATCTTCGGTGAAGCTTATGGTTCTTGCTAAGATGTCTCAGCGAAGTATTGTTCTCTTGTCGATAGCATATGAATTGATGTCCTCGGGGTAACTTATTATGGCTCGGTGAGAGGTCACCGTGAAATCAAATGCTATGTCGAATGTGTTTTATTGGAGGGACTTAGTTGAAGGAAATGCCATCGGTATGATGTCCTACCGAAGTGACTATGTCTTAGCGATGAAAGAATCAAGTGTTAAAATCTTCGGTATATCTTAATGAACTCGAAGAAAGGTCTTAACGATAAAAGAAAGCTATGCCGAAAGGGACTACTTGGGAGTTATCGATATAACTCTTAGACTTCGTTATGAGGTCTAAGCGATAAGCTATTGTCTTGCCGATAGCCGATGGCTATCGGGGTAACTCTCGGCAACAGTTAGTCTTCGGTGAAACATAATTAAATTGGTAAGTTCTCTCGGCGATGGACAAATGTTTTGGCGACAGGTGAACACTTCGGAGTAGCATATGAATATCACTATGAACTCTTGGCGATAGGAGTAAGTCTTGCTGACTTTCATTGGGTGCTCGGTAGATATGGGAACTTCGGTATATCCTTAGTGTTTCGCCATGACCTTCTGGCAAAAGCGATAAGTCAAAATGACTTCATGATGACTCGATATATCTGTTGCAGCTCGATATAATATCTTGGCGACTATAGAGGCTCTTGGCGACATTGATAAGAGGTCAATGTGGCATCGGCAAGCCACTATTAGTGTCTCACCGAGATGCCAATGTAATTCGAATTCTGTTGACCGTGTATGACTTCTGATGTGGCATCACGTGGACGAATCAGAAGAGCCGAATTGGAACCGTTGGGAGTCTGTTCGTTGCGATGGTTCTGTAAGGGAGCTCGACAGTTAGGGAACGCCATGGATATAGTTGGAAATTGCAGATGTTTTGAAGTTGGATAGTAGTTTGATCAACAGTGAAGTGTGAAAAATTCAAACTGTATCAGTGAAGGATTAAAAAATCTGTAAAGGTTGTAACCTAAAAGTTTTATGTTCGAAGAATGTACTTGATGAATGTTGTTGTTTAATGACACCAAAAAGATAAGTCTGGAATTGTATGTAACTTTGACTACTGTAATACAAAGTGATTTCTCTTGGTGTGGTGGGTTTTTCTCCCGTAAGGGTTTTCCCACGTATATCTGGTGTTCATGTGTGTTTGTCTAAATACTCTGTTTCTGTAATCTGTCTCATAGTGCATCTCAATTTGACTGTAATTGAAAAATTAAAAGTACTTCTGCATTCTTTCCTGAGGTATTGATTTTAGGAAAATTGTTTTCCGCATCTAGTTTTCCTTACAGTTTCATCCACATGTTTCCTTGATGCTGACTTAGATTGATGTGCACCTACATCTAAATCATTTTGGATCACATTGAAAGAAGTGTTAAGATTATTTTTGGTCCTCTAGATATCCTTTGGATTAGACTGCATTATGCTTTGGTGGTTGACCAATTAAATTCATTGTTTATTTTCTTCCTGGCTGACCTAATTGAAGAATTAAAGTGTTGTGATAGATATAAATGCAAGATCATTTCAGATGCAACAAGATGGAGAAGTGTACAAGTGCTAAAAAGTGTGTGTGCAAGTTGTATTGAATATCAAGTAGAGATAGTGCTAAATATTGTGAAAGGAAAGATCAATTGAGCTTGAATGCCTCAATCAACAAAGAGTTTTGTTTACAATCTTTGTAATTCTCGTATATATATTTTGTATCCTACTTTGAGATAGTGAATTCCTAGAGTTAATCGATACTTCAGTGCTGCAAGTCCATTTTGTATCTTGCTCTAAGGAAGTGAGCCTTCTTGCAAGTCTTTTGGCTGTGAACCTTATATTGTGAGTTGACTCTCACTATGGTTTTTCCCTCATTGGGTTTTCCATGTAAATTTGGTATCTCCTTGTGCATGTGTGTGTTCTCTATTTCTTTCTCTTGTTGTTGATCTATTCATTGCTATATCTTTCATTGATAAAGTTTGTTGAGATTGTTAAAGACTCAAATTGATATATTCTTCTATGTTACTACTTTTCTTAAAGTTCTATCTTTATTTGCTAAAGGAGTTTGACTTATGCTGAAAGTTTCAAGTTCTGAAAGGGGTTAAGTTTTTTGTGTAGATTAATTCACCCCCTATCCTCTTAGTCTCCAGAAGAGTTCAACAATATACATATATACAAACACGTACATATATATACATACATACATATACAAACATATTAATGTATGTGTATATTACTCTAGCATCATAAATTTTCACCCTTAACAATTTCACACAAGGTTTACCTCCCCCTCATGTGCTAAGACCCAGTTGTGCATTTTAATGTGCCCATTTTATAATAATCTTTGGAAAATTAGAGGTTGAATTGGGATTAAGGAATTAATGTTCATTTACCAATGATTAAGGCCCCAAAAATAGGCCGGGCTAGGGTGTCAGATAGCCTCGTCTGAATTATTTTGGCCCCAATTCAAATATATCAGTGTTGACATTTTAGCATTTATAAATCCAAAGTTATTTGTTGACTATCGGTAATTAATTTGTGAGAAAGTGAAGAATTGCATATAAATACAAGTCTTTTTCACCATTTGAAATCCCAATAAGAGCTATAAAAATCCTAAGGAAATTGAGAGTATAATTGAGCATCCTAAAAAGAAATCAAGAGGAGAATTTGTAGAATTATATAAGCATTATTTCATTCAAGCATCATGTTAGCAATGCATCATATTTTCATGTCCGTTTGTTTATGTTTTGTATCCATTTATTTTGTGAGTACTAACACTTGCAGGACTTCAACTCAAACATCCAATTCTCTTTGAAGGTGATGAGTACAATGACTTCAATGCATCAAAGAAAATAGATCTGAGTGGTAAGTTGCATCAATTGTCAATTTGTCACTTGTTTATAATTTACCCTCTGTTAGATCGAGGGTAATCTCACTTTTACATAATCATAGTCATTATGGAGGTAGAAATACCAAACCAGAGTTTGGCTTATGCAAGCCCCTATACAACACAACCCTTTTCCCTCTTCTTTGTGTCCAGGTTATAGCTCTAAAGTGAATTAGATAAGGATTGAAGACCTAATTATTC
>VDFB02167873.1:0-14668 GCA_007258455.2 Sequoia sempervirens
TATGAATTTATGGTTTAGTTATATTAGACCCTTACATTCCATGAGAAGTAATTCATGAGCTAAGGCATCAAGGGACATCTTTCTAGAGATCCTTGGAGTCTAATCCTTGTAATGTAGAAAATCTATTTTTTCTCAAAACTACTATGGTTGTTTGGAGAGAACCTACCAAATTGCATGTACCTTTTCTTTGGAACATATGCTACTTCTTCTACATTTTGGGGCTCTATGAGAGTATTGGATCCTTGTCCTAGGATGGAGTTATAGTTACAACACTTGAAGAAGAGAGAACCCTTGCAAGAGGTGTGGTTCTGAAAAATTGAGGCCTAAAAGATTCTTTCACAAATTCATGGGTGGGTTGTGGAAGAGTTGATTGAATTTCAATTGTATTTTTTACTTTATATTAGTTACCTACAATTGAGAATGCCCCATGGGTTTAATTGATTTATCACTAGCTAAATGGTGAAGAGTTGTATCTAGCTTTGGTGATGAAACCATTAATGGGTCTAGGATTATAGTAAGAATACTTTGTAGTGTCATAAAATTACACCCAGTCGAAATTTCACCTACACTTTTGTATCCACTTTAGTGTTCACTCCCTTAGTATTTATGTATGCCCATTTTAGCCCTTGCATCACCCTTTTTCCCTCTCAAGATGATTAGGGTCGACCCTTTCAACAACTACCTTCTTATGTTGAACTTTGTGTTAAAACTTGTGTTTTCCACATCCCCACCATCTTTGAGCGTGATTTGTTTGGACATTATCATGTTGCATAGACATTGCACACTACACTAGCATCCCACGACATTTCAACATTCAAACGACCATTTCTAAGCATGTTGCCACTTGTCACCTACCTAGGTTGGTAGAAACAACTCACAATGCCTTCTAATGGCTTAGAACCTTCTTTTCCCTCCTTTTCTCTCTTTAAAGTCTTATCTTTTCATTCCTACTGCTTTCTAGATCTCTCTTGCTCTTTTGCTTTCTTGCTCACTCATTCTCTATTCTCTCTATTTCTATCAAGCTTACATAACTCTCTTGCTTACTACAACAGTCTCAAGCTCTCACAACACTCTTGGCTCTCACATCTCTCTTTTCCTCTTCTCTCTCTTTGGATTTCTCAAGCCTTATAGGTATATCTACTTGTCTTGTGCCTTTGAGCATCTTGGAGTTTATCACATCCCTTGTCTATGCATTTATATTATTGTCTATTTATCTTTCTATCTATCTGTCTATTTGGATGTCTGTGGAGGTGGAAACATTGAAATAGGGGTTTGATTAAGGCAAGCCCCTAAATAACCCCAACAATTTCTCTCGGTCTTATGTGTGCAGGTATTGAAGATATTTCTTTACTGGAGGCTTCATATCTTGGTTTGATGTGAGCATTCTCTTTCTCTTATTCTCTCATTTCATCATTTACATTTCACTTAGTTTACTTTTTTTTCTCTATTATACTCTTTTATTTTCATATATTTCAAGAGTTCTTAGTAAAGTAGAACAATAGTAGCCATTTTGCTATTTTCTATGAGATTCTTGGTTTTCAGTCCATAGGAGATGCTAAGAAATTTTTAGTCTTTCTAGAAGACCTACGTGACCTACTCGCTCGTCATTTTATCCCATCACTTGAACATTATTCCTTAGGTAGTTGAGGACCATTTCCTCTTTGTAGAATCTACTTGTCCTAAGAATTGAGGGTAGAAAATTTCCTCCTCTACATACTTATATAGGTCCCTTATGACTATTTTTATGACTTCTAGCATTAAATTCCAACCATCATCATGCTTAATTAATTTAGTTAATGGATTAGGGATTGGATTGGTCTTAAAAGAAGCAACATGGGTTTCAAAGATTGGTGGATTTGTGCCTAGCTCACTCAACATGGATTTCACCTTTAAATCTTCTTTAATCCTATAGCACAAATTTGATATGTTGGATGCAAGAGAGATATGTGAATGAGTATTCCTTGGAGTATTAGTTTGGATGTTTTGTTTGAATTCATTTGTGTTTGGGAGGCCTATTCTTAGATCTTGTTGTTTGAGAGTGCAAGGACCTAGTAGTCAAATGTTGATTTATTTTTGTGTTTTGATCATGTTAATACTAATGTAATCAAAGTTTGCAATTTATACCAAAATCCTAGGATAAATAATAAAATACAATGAATTGAGGTAAAAATATATGGTTTGTACTTCCCCCATGTGCAAATAAATGAAAAAAAACTAAATAACCAATGATCAACTAGTTAACATCTATTATTTTCATTATTTCAATATTATATCCAATTAAAATGTATTAAACTAATCAAACCAATGTAAAATTAGAAACTAATGTTTTTAATTTTCTCTCATATTTTATGTAATTTGAATAATAAATGAACTAGTATTTTGTGTGTCTCAACTTTAAAAGTATGAAAATAAACTATCCTAAACCTTGATTTAGAAATTAAAAAAAATTAAACCATAATTAAAAGATTCAAAGAAAATTAAATTTCTTCATTTTTAATTTTATTGAAAAAATGAAAAAAGGCAAGGTAATCTACCTGGAGGGAAGCAAATATAAGATGATGGTCAGATGTTGTTGTGCGAGAGTGGGGTCCCATTTTTTCTTAGGTTGTCATTGAGTGAAAATGAAGTCGTAGTCATTTTTTAAAAATAAATAATTTTAAGAAACATGATCCTGTTATTTAGCAAATAAGGTCCTCTTATCTAAATAATGGGATCCCATTATGTAAATTTAGGCTCCGGATCTTGAGACATAACAAGATAACATTATTAATTTAGGCTCAAGATCCTGAAGTGGAATGGGATCCTACTTCTAAAATAATAGGATCCCATTCATGTTGACATTTTGAGTTTTTGGCTAAGTCCAAAACTTCCATAGAAAGTGGACTCAACTTCATGATTTTACTCTCCAACTTTCTGAATTTACAGATTGGTCTTTTCTTATTTTTCTTTCTTTACCTTTCTAACAATATAGGGTTTCTGCTCTCTACCCTTGTCTCTTGCTAATTTTATATCAAAATATTATTTTCCAAGTATTTCTTCCCACCCTACTTCTTTTCTGCCTTCTCTTGTTTCCTTGCTTGGTAGTATTTCTTCTTTTAAAATTCTTTGACTCTTATATGGCCGAGGGGATGGATTCTAGTCGGGAGGTTGTGACTCTTCAAAATATCTTTTCATTTTCTTATTTGTTAGTGTTAGTTTATTTTTTTGTAAATAAAACTCTTTGCCCAGGTTTAATCTATACTCTTTACTTTTTCTTATTTCTTCCTCTTTTAATTTCCTTACACTCCTATTGACTAATTCTTCTAAACATTCTTCTTGAATTGATGGATTCTTCTCTCGAGTTTTAAGTGTAAGGAAGCGAAACTTGTAGTAGAACAACTTCCTACATTGAGAGGAGGATAATGCAAAAAATTACAAATCATTAGTAGTTATAGAAACTTAAACAAAAATAAAAATAAATATCATGCATACCACAACACAGTGATTTACGTGGGGAAAACCCTTTTGGAAGAAAAACCCCACTCTAAAAGCTGCCAAATATATTATCTAGAAATAAAAAAGATTACAATATACTTGTAGAGCAATCTTCTCATAGGACTATCACCAACTAGAGATCCATAAGCAACGTGACCACTATTAGACTCTTAGAATACATTATAATATAGCACCCTCATAAAATAGGGTTGCTTTCTAGGGCAAGTCAAGCTAATAAAATATCGATCATTAGATTTGAGACATACTGATGAATGGTTCAACTTTACAATAATAAAATTTATAAATAAAATTTTCCTTTTGGGGGTGTTGCCCTTGTGCCCCCACCGGGGCACACGACCCTTGGATCCCTCACAAGGAGAACCCCCATGACCCCCATCGCTAACGTATCAACAATACCTTATGTATTAATAGTACCTTATGTAATTGCAAGGTTGAGACACATTTTCCTAGCATTAAGAAATTTTATAAATCTATTATTCAGGTTAATAGTTAGGTTTAATAGGTCCAATCTAATTATTAGATTATTTGAAGGTTGTCGTAGTAATGGCATCTTTGTATTGTTGCAAGGCCCTAATAGCAATCTTCTAGATTCTCTATACTTGTTAATATTCTTCTTTATACTAGTTATCAGTTGTCTTGCTCTTTCCCAACATAATTTTGATCTTTCCAGAGTTTTCAATTCTTCATTTTTATTTTTTTCTTTGTTTCTTTGGCAGCACCCCCTTTGGTACGCTCAACAACACCCTCATTGGCATGCTTGATTCCCATTTTCTCTGCAATTTCCATTCTTTTGCAGTGTCTTTCTTCTCTCTCATTCTTTTATTGTTGTCATCTCTCTTCTTCATTTGGGCTTGACATGTTTACTTTTCTCACCAATTCAATTTTCTCTCTAATCTTCCTTGAAGTTTTCTTATCTCCTTTTTCCATGAGTGTGATTGATTTGGGGTTTTATTAATCCTTTTATTATTTCCCATGGTACTTATTTGATAATTTTTCTTTAGAAGTCACATCTCTTCGGAGATCACTTCCAAAATCTCTCCCCCTTTCCATTCTCCATCCCCTTGGTGCCTAACTCTCTCTCATAGGGTAAGCACCAATAGGATAGTTCCACAAATTTTTATATCCTCATTGATTTTCTTTTCTTTTTCTATGTTTAATTTATATTTTTTGAAAATTTAGTGTTACTATCCTTTATACCACCTAACTAGGGTCGCGACAATAGAACCAATGTTAGCAAGAAATATGTGGAAACACAGACTGAAGTTTTGAGTCCCAAGTACTTTCTAAGTCTTGTAATTTACCTTGGACTCAATAATATAAAGGTAAGCACCCTTTGATTCAGACACATGAAGAACTTAACTAGATAATCATAGATTGACATATAACCTTAATTAGATAGAATTTCAAAAATCATTATACTAATCATGTTCAAATGGGTATAACATATATATTCCCCTATACTCTACCTAATTCCTTCCTTTCTCTTATATAATCCTTATACATTGATATATAGTTCATACAAAGGTCTTACACACACACACACACACCCACATACACCCACACCAACATACTCTATCACACATATATCTTTCCCTATAGATATATCTATGGGATGGGATGTGACCAATCTATGTTGCCCCTAGTCTAGATGGTGTCTTTACAATATTAGGCTCCACAAGCATTTTGTGGTAAGATGTGGTATGATCTACCTGATGATGTTTGCATTGTCGCTATTTTTAGCTAACAATATCCTTGGCCTCTATTGATTTGTTTCAAGCTCACAATTATTTATGCACAAAATTGAATATTATATGACTTCAATGGCTCCTCTATCCCCGTAGACTCTAACTAAATGGCATTGCCTTCAGAATGAACATATCTCTAGAGATTGCTTGGCATACCATTTAGGGTATGATTTTACCTCTAAAATTTATGGAAATGATACATAACCGAGTTGAATATCAAACTTCTTTTCTAAAATAGTAGATTCCTATGTATCATTGGTTGCATCCACATTGCTAATAAAATCCTCGCTACCAACCATGCTTATATCTCTTCTTTTTGACTAACTTCTAAAACTTTCTAGAAGTCTACTTAAAAAAATTCTTCCTATGGACCAAGTGAGGTAACAAAAATGATATGGTTGTTTCCTCAACTCACTACATTTAGCTAAAGGATTGAGGTAGTTTGGAACATATTTCAACCTTTATATTAAAGACACACGTGTCATTGCTAAATATTATACTAGAGTACTTAAGGGATCTTCTCCTTGGACAATCTTGATTAGATAATCATTTGTGATGGCTGTTTTTCTAGTGTTGGATTAAAAGAGAAAATATTGTTGGCTTCTTATTTCAAGCCTCATGGCACTTTCTCCCTTGTTAAGATGGTATGATTAGTCACTTCAACATTGGTTCAACTTTCAACTACCTCTATATGTGGGAGTTAGTTGATCCAAGTGGATAATCAACCACCTTTGCAAAAACATATCTCTCCACCAGAAGAAAATAAAACATTTTAAGATCTATTGGACCTTGCTAGTGTCAATTGGACGTATCCTAGACAACTTTAAAATGAAATCCATCTATCAAATAGTGACGAGCATCCCATTTGTCTCATTTAATCTCTCATTCCCCATCCTTACAACTCGATTTGTCCACCATTTGTGAATGAAACTTCATTAAAGATTTTGGAGATATTCAACTAGAAATAAGCTCTTTACAAGGCCCTTGTCCCCCACCTAGTATGATCTAAGGTTTTATGTCGAATGGAAATGCTCCTTCTCCAACTCAAACTGGATCAAACTTAGCCATGCCATTTGAAAATCTAAATATGAGACTAAAGCTGAATTGCTTGTATGAAAACTCCCTCGCATGAGCTTCTTCCAACCGCAGCCTATTCGTTACCCATTATATTAAAGAAACCATTCAGTACAACTTTTGGTACTTTCCCCAGGCCCAACAAATATATAATTTCATTTTTTCAGTCTCCCTGTTATCGTTAATAGATCGCTCTCATACAAGGCCGTTCTTCTTGGCTTACTTTGTCTAAGAAATTGGTCTCTCAAATTTGCACAGGCAACTCTTAGACCCTTCTGGTGTTTAAAATATTTGGTTAGTTTTTCCAGTCATATTCATTCTCTAGAGGCTGTCATTTCAGCACTTCACTTTTATATCTTGTTTCAGATTGCCAAATCTTGCTCGTAATTTGCAAGAATCTCTTCAAATGAATTCGGAGCTCAAGAAACGAATTTCTTCCTATCTAGAGACAACTTTCAGTCCTTGTCAGCTGAAAATTCGGAAGGCCTTTCCCTAAAATGGACGAACTCACCGAGGAAGCTGGCAATCCGTCAACATTAGGTCAACCTTTCATTATGAAGACCGTATAAATTAGACCCAACTTTCAATATATTCGTAATGTACAGCAAATCGTAAACCAGATCTCCAATCGACGAATGAACACCAATCCACCCATCCTGGTCTATAAAGATTTTTTTTTTAAATTAAACAAAGCAAAAGAACTATCAACAGTTCATGGTCAGACAAAAAGGTAATCAAACAATACAATAACTGTACATCAACAAAAGACCTAAAAGAACCAAATAAATTTACAGAAGCTGTACAAGAATTTTAGTTATTCACCACAAATCTATCTAGTTTTTCGTTTCATGTACTGTCTTCTGCCAATTTCATGTACTCGTTATATTTTCTATAGGGAATGAAAGGAAGAATATGTGACGAACCAAAATTAACATTACCAATTCATAATCTGCATCTAAAATCTTGTTATTCAAGAACAAATGAATTTAAAATTTCAATGGAAGACTGGATTTTTAGATGTCAAAATATCATAAGTTTAAAACTTATTGGAATCGTTTTACTGTGACAGGAAAACCTGTAATGTTCCTGTTTTTTTAATGGTGGAAAGAGGATTTGCAATTGATAAGTAATCTTCATACAAGTTAAACTGAATTGAATTCTTTAGTCTTTCTGGATAAAGCACCTATAGGTTCACCCACTAGAGGAGGTTTACATTTAGTAACTTGAAGTAGCCCCAGAAAAGTAATATTTGGAGACTGGGGAAAATGGGTAAAGACTATGATGGGGGACCGGGGTTGAGTGAAACAAGTGACATGATTGTGTTATAAAGAGTTATATAGGTTCAGTTTTAAGATATTTCAATAATGTATTGTTTATGTAAATTTCAAATATATATCTAATTGTATTTATTAATTAATTGAAATTCAAAATATCATATAATAGGCCGTATTTTCAAATAAATTAGACAGTCGTTGGTATGAGTTTTCCACAGTCTATCAGTAAGAATTGTGTGCTTCTGGTTTACACTGTGTATGCTTTTAGTTTGACGTTTTGGATCACACCCAGTGATTCATCTTTCTCCTCTTCCTGATGATGGATCACTGGGTGTGATCCAAAACATCGAATTAAAAACATACAAAGTGTAAACCAGAAGCACACAATTCTTAAATTAGACAATGTTCAAATCTCACAAGTTAAAAAATACACTCTCTTTGGAATATTCAAAGATCCTAATACTTATATTAGCAAACTTTCTATAATAACAACACAAAATTTATCAATATGATAATCCAATTCAAAGAAAGAATTCCAGTAGTAAAATAATATAGTGATACAAAATAGTTCATAATAATTAGTGATATAAAGTAGCGTCCATGAATGTTAATCTAGTTCAAAGAAAATTCTATAACTGAACAAGTCTATCTTACAATTAGGGAAGCCCCAAGCAAATTTCTAGAGATAAATCGAATTTTCAGTATTATACAACAATATTTCAAAAGTTAACACTATTTATATTTAAAGACAAAAAGTTTAAGTATATAAAAATTTCATCACTTTTTTATATCAGATTCTATAATCTATTATTAGGATGGATAAAACAAGAAAAGAGAAATGTGATGAATCACAGATTGTGATATAAAACATTAATAAAATAATATTTACACAATTGAAACCAAAAACATTTCAAAATCATAAATGTTATAAAATAAAATATAACTTTCATTATAATTGTATTGTTAATTTATTTTCACTGTAAAATTCAAACAACTAAACCTGATTCTAGAGGCATGCTTTCTTTGATGCATTCGATTAGCCAATCATTTATTATATAAATTATCACACATACCAAATACCTAGAATGAGCATATTAAATCATGTAAAATAGTTTATTATTGCAAGTAGCTATATTTAATTATCTGCCAAATATTATAATGAGCTTAGCCCCCCAAAACTGAGATAAAGTAGGGGAGAGGATCCAGTAGTTGTGCACCTTAACTTCGGGCTTCTAATTAGCCTACGTGGAAATTTCAAATCATTCCCAATTTTTTACAGTAGCTTACTTGGCAAGTCCCCTGCTTATAACTTTCGTTTCAGGGCCACATCATCAAATATGATGCCACATCAGCATGCTTTTTGTCAAGGTGTCTTAAAAGGCCAAAAAAAAAGTGCTACCAATACTTGTGCATTCACATCATGGATAGTTGAGCGTTGATGTGGCATCACATGATTGGTTACTTTTTAGATCAAAAGAATACATTTTGTTTAATTATGGGTAGTCAAGTCACAACTATTGGCATTAAATAAACAACTACTATCACAACTATTAGACATTATATTAACAACTACTATCACAACTATTGAAACATACTCAAGTATTGGGTCCTCACCCCTATTTTGTGAAAACAAGGAAGTACAACCTAAGTTTAAAAAAATACTGGGAAATATAGGTGAATAGCAACTTTGTACAACCGAACTGTGTAGAATCGGGGTACAGACTCATATGAAGATGTTATATTGTACGTTGCCACCATTATATCCTTGTCATTCTACCAAAGAACTAACCAGATTTCAAAGAAAACTGCAGACAATAGCAGTAGAAGATTGAGATTTTGAAAATACTTGGAGAAAATAAATATGTAGGCAACCTACTCCCTGAACAAGAAAAATAGAAACTATACGACCTCTGCTCTTCAGCTACGCAGATATCTTTGATCTCTTGCCTATATTCATAGTGGGTATTGGTTATTATTCGCAGAATTCACGAGAGATTGCAGGACTTCTACCTGTGTTGTAAGAGAATCGATGTAATCCGCTGTTTCTCTGAGCAAACAAGACGTGTTCATTGATTTTCCACCTGGAACCAGCTTCTGCAGCTGCCTCTTGCGCCTGTGAAGAAGCCGGGTATTTGGTGAGGTCGCAGGTTCGATTCTCTTAGAGCAGAAAGATTTGTATAACCCTAAACTCTGTCTTGAGCCACTGAAGCCATGGAAAGTCTTGTAGTGTAGCACACGGGCTTGTTTCAGTTGGTATCTGGCCGCCTGTGCCATTATTGCCTGTAATTTCTTAGGCTCCAGAATTTTTATGAGAGTAGATCTGTTTTTCGCATCAAAGGAAATTCTGCTGAGGAGGGCGCGGCTCCAGGCTGTGCGGTTTGCAGTGAGAGCGAGGGACACATCCGCCGCCAGCTTTATATTGCGACTGGAACCTGGGTCGTCTGCTTCCTCACCCTCCTTTCTATTGCTAGGCTTTTGCAGGCCATTGAGAGCTCCAACTAGGTGGTTGAGAAAGAGTTCCCTGAAGTTGGAATCTGCCCTTGAATTCATGGATTCCAAACCAAAAAGGTGAATTCTAGACACAGTAAAACATCTGATGACTTGCTTATTACAGGAATCCAGATCTCTCTTGAACCTTAATATAACCTTATCATCCCAAACAAAAAGTACATCAAATCTGAAGATCTGAGAAGAATGTATCACAAGATCTTGTATGACAGTAAATTCAAAGGTATTCTAGAAGAAAGTAGTGGGAAATTGCTTTGATCACAAGATCTTTTATGACAGCATATTCAAAGATCATTCCTTATGAAAGAAGAAAGGATGGAGAATATTTGAGGTAGCAGGCACATGGGAGCACATGCACTCCCTTCATGTCACATTATTATTTCAAAACTATTCTTATCCTCCACCTAAGCAAAGATGATGACTTCCTTCTCGTCACCTCCCCACCATTATTTTGTTTGCTGCTTTATTTTTTTACAGTTTTCTCCTTTTTCTCCGTGACATGAACAATACACCTTTACCTAACATTCCCCTACGTTCATAGTATCTTAAAATAGAAAAATGCTGCCTGTCCTGTTCACACCTGATATCTTTTCTATTAGTTAAATATAATCAGCTGTTAACAAGATAATCCGTTTTACGTCTTATTTCTAATATCATATGTGATTGATAAGTCTCTTCCACCTAAATATGATCCGCTGTTAACAAGATAATCCATTTTATATCTTTCTTCTTTATAAGATCATATGTGATTGATAAATCTTTTCCACCAATACAATATAAATGCAACATTTAGTGTCGATCACAAGATGCACAAACGGTGTAGAGGTAATCATTACCCTAGAATGGTAGGTAACACTATTCACAAAATTGACATGTTCTTGTATGTCTAACTTATAGACCATATTAAGTTTATCGTCCCTCTCTCTAAAACTAACAAAGAATGTGCTACCCCCAAGGATAAAGGACAAGGTTTTCCTATACCCAATGTATTCCCCATCATTTCCTTACTCTTTGTATTGGAGACAAACCTTTTCGTAGTATAAAATGATTTGATACTTCAAGATTTGTAAATGGATATTAAAATATTGAGTTTGTTTAAAGCTTTTTTCTATCATTCTTTAATATTTCCATTTTAATGTAGTTTTAGTTTTTTAATTTCAATAATTTGTTCGGTTTTTTATTTTGGTTAAATCAAATGAGGGATAAGGGCTCTTTTTATTTCTACATTTTGAAAGACTTTTAAATTCAATTTTAAGTTTTGAGGATGGTGTAAAGTTGGTATAGAATACTCTATATCATGTAAGATTTGACTAAAAAATGTAACTGTGTGTATGAATAATGTGAGTGCAAAAGTAAGTAATACAACACACCAATGAAACATTATATTAGAGAATTCAAATGATAATCAAATCAAAACAACAAACTCTCTAATGGTGTCTCATTGTTCTCTATCTCCAAGGATTCTTAAGTCATTTTGCTTTCAAATTGTTTGTACACATGACTTTCCAAACGACAACCTGAAGAATGAGAGATGCTGGAAATGCAAGAGATATCTCCTACACTACATGATTGCTAAACTAGTTGTCAATGATAGGCAAAGATTAAGATGTTGCTATGATATTGATAATGAAAATTAAATGACTAAACTATTGTAATTAAGATGCAGGTAATGCAAGTGCCATGATTAATCTACTTGATTCTAAAATGCAAATACTGAAATGACAATGCTAAGATGTTAATACTAAAATGGCAATGCTCTCTAAAATTCTGCAGAGTTTAATTATGCTCAACTCTCTATATGCTTTGCTGTAAATGAGGCTCTTATTTATAGATTTTTCCAAGGCATCAACGTATGTGGCAAGATTTAATGGTCTGGATTTGATCTGGAGAATGGACGGTTGAAGGTGAAGAGGATAGAGAGAAAAGGGGAGTGTGTGCCCTTTAGAAGAACAAACTACTAAGTGTGAAGAGGAATCAAATGAAGGCGAAAGCCAAGTGTCCCAAGTTAGTTTGAATTTGTTGAGAATAAATGCCAAATTAAATATTAAGAATATTTAATTCCATGAGACACATGAAGAGGTGGAAGGTGAAATAAGTTAGCAAAAATGTGCTCAAATTCGAATTTAGAATTCAAATTTAATAAGAGGAAGTCATTTAAATAAAATGAACTAATTGAATTTATTTATTTAATTAAGACATGAAGAAAATGATTTAAGATAGGAAGAATTAAAGAAAGTGAACTATATAAATAAATATGTTGATTTATTTATAAGTAGATTGAAATTTTTATGATTTTATGATGATTTTCAAATTTGATGATGTTGAAACGATTTATCTCCCAATAAAGAAGACTGGCCTGTCAAATGATTAATTGACGTCTTGGTGAAAAATAAAATAACCCCACTTAATTACCCTCAAATTACCCCTTTAAAAGATAAAAAGATGAAAAAGTGAGCTCATTTGAATTCATTTGCAATTGGAGATGAGAGTGGGCGAGTTGGCAATTGGGTGGATTTGAGTGCATGGAGGTCGGGGGTTCAAACTCTTTTTCCACCTTTATCGTCGACTACATTCTTTAAATAAAAAGCATGCCATTTACTACATAGCTTATGATGTGTGGCGCAATGGTAAAGAGGGAATATAGGAAGTGAGAGGCTTAAAGTTCAAACTTCATCACTACTATTTTAACAAATGCTATCCTGTCAATGTTGTCTAGAGGTGTGCCATGTGGAAAATTTTCACTTGACCTTGCCTTGACACGTGGCATGCTCAGATTGGGCCGCAATTAGCAACAAAGTGACACATGTCAATCTACCATTGGTTCAAATAAGCCATGTCACTTTCCATGTTGGTGCCATGTGTCCTATTGTGATGATGCCATGTCACTATGCAACTGCTAACTGTACTTTGCTGACATCATCAAGTCAACCCATTTTTCTTGCCAACTTTGACCGTCTGTATCTTAAGCAAATGGACTCTGATTGGCGTAATTTAAAAAATGTAAGAATCATCTCGACGATCCCTTCAATTTGGGACCACTTTTGTTTGATTGTGAAATGGTCAAAATTTTCACCTTGTGTTGACCTATGCCCTGGTTTGACTACAACTTTGACCGTCCATAACTTGAGCATACAGACTCCATTTGATCCCATTCAAGTTGCCTTGGAATCATGCTTTCGAGCATTACACCATGGTGCAAAATTCTTGAGCATTGGAGATAATTCATTTTTCAAGGTTCATAGATCCTCCTAGATCAGCCAATTAGGTTTAAATTTTCTCTTCTTTTCTCGATCCTGTTGATTACAATGATTCTCTTTAAGGACCAAGTCGCCGACCTAAAATGTTCTTGGTCTTATCTTGTGATTATAGCTCCTTGAAATTCTTTATTGATAGGCTTTCAGATGATCAACAACATGCTAATGGTGTTCATCTAACAATTCCAACTCATGTAGTCTAGATATTGGATAGTCTTCCTTTGAAATGATTCCTTTCAATGACACCCAGAGTGAAGGTAACTCAACCTCAATAGGTAAAATGGATTCTGATCCATACAAAAGGGCATATGGTGTGGCTCCTGTAAGGGTGCAGATGCTAGTACGGTATTTCCAAAAAGCAGGGTTTAGTTGAACATGCCAATGACGTCCAACATCATTAACAATTTTTTTCAAGATTTTCAAAAAGGTCTTATTTGAGGCTTCTACTTGGCCATTCCCTTGAGGGTAATAGGATGTGGAAAATTGGTGCTGGATATGAAATCTTTCACAAAGTTCTTGTACATCTTGGTTTTTGAAAGGTCTACCATTATCAGTGACAATGGAGCTAGGGATGCCATATCGACAAACAATGTAGTTCAGGATGAAAGAGGCAATTTATTTACCAGTGATCATGGTTTTAATGGGATGACTTTAATCCACTTTGTGAAATACTCAGTAGCTGTGATTATGAATTTATGTCCATTAGAGGAAGATGGATGAATCTTACCCACAAGATCAAGTCCCCATTGACAGAAAGTCCAAGTCGATGTGAATGGTTGCAACTCCTATGCCAATGCATGTATGAGATTTCCATGGACTTGACACTTCTTGCACTTCTTGACAAATTGAAAAGATTCTTTCTCCATGTTCGACCAATAATATCCCAAGTGTAGGAGTTTCTTAGCTAGAGTAAGACCACTTGAGTGAGTACGACAAATACCTTCATGAACTTCTCATAAGAAAATTTTAGATTCATTACATTCAATACATCGGAGGAGAGTACCATCAAGACCTCATTGATAAAGTGTATCAGATATCAAGGTGTGTTGGGCTGCTTGACAGATAAAGTTTTGTTTTTGGTTTCAGGATAGATTAGGTGGAAGGGTATTGTCTCTCATATAGGTATAAATCTTCCCATAGATTGGGGAATCAACTTCAACTAGATAGTACATGACTTGGGATTTAGGATTGTCATAGGCGGGATTAAACAATCGTTCCACCATGAATTTATAATGACTTCGTTTTTCTGGTATTTATAAAAGAGAAGCAATGGTTTCCATGGCATCTACAACTTTGTTTTTTACTCTTGGAATTTGTT
>VDFB02167876.1:0-25248 GCA_007258455.2 Sequoia sempervirens
TGTTTCCTATTCTACATAATCCATGTAAGCAAACATATGGTCTATAATAATCTAGGTATTATACTAATACTCTAGAGTTAACTTGCTTAGCAAACACAAATACATAATTCCAACATAGTGGACAATATACATGAGTCAACCAATAAGATTTTACCAAATTAAGAAATTATCAAAAATCATATCAAATCAACAAAATAAGAATCCATCAAAATTCATCCAAGCAAGCTCAACATAACATATAATCATCTTTCCTCATACACTTGTAATCATAAGCAAATATGGAATCAAATATAAACGAATGGAGAAGTAAAACTAGCATGCCTAGAAAATAGCTTCCAATACAAAATTTGTCTCCTAAGCTTGGTGCCAAAACTCTGTATGTTGTTCTTCTCTTTTTAGCTTGCTCACCAATCTATCTCTAAATACAAGCACTCTAACTACACAAGAAAAACCTCTAACTCTCTACATAAAATACTCTCTCACACACACACTTCTCCTCAATAGTCAAGAACTTGACTTATGCTCACAAAAATTCTATAGCACAATTGATTGCAACAATGAAAAGAACAAATGCCAAAACCCAAAAGAATATCCTCTATTTATAAAAAAATGTTGAGAAGCTCATGGCTACAATTAAGTTCTCAAATCTACCACTTTTCTCTTCCATCTACCACCACTAACAAAAAAAACCAACTCCTCTAAAAGAGTCGACTAAGCTAATCTAAGTGCAAAGTGGCTGCTCAAATAACTAAAATGCAAACACATAAACAATCCCAACAACTTCAACCTCTTCTACTCAGTTGAGTTGCCTTAATAAAATTTCAAAACTAGATCTTTTACTTAGTCAAATGCAAAAATGATGTCCTACAGGTTTCTTATTTGCATTGTGGTTGTGGGTTGCTTGCCATAGCAAGCTGATCTCTTCATTATCTTTAGCCAACTCGTGGCTTGACAAAGTCTTATGTTTCCTTATGGCTAAGCATGGATTTTTCAACTCTCAACCTTGACTTATTCTTCCAATTAATATGAAACATTATAATGTTTATCAAATTCCTTTTAAAATGTTCCCCAAGCACTTCATACTTTTAGTGCATTACTGGCAATAATAACTATCCACATTTATGCGCTTTACTTGCAATTGAAATCCTTATGTGGATGTGAGTTTATGCACAAACCATGGTTTATACGTTGTTGGCTTTATTCAATCCATTCACTATTTATATGGTCCGCATTATTTATGTGTTGAAGTTTACTTTATACCATTTCATATATATATATATATATATGTATGTATATTAAAATTAGTAATTGCCAATAATATATACATTAATAATTATATATATGTATATTAATATGTGTGTATATATGTATACATTAATGTATCCATATATATATATATATCATTATCTTAATATCCATAATAAACAAATATATTTACATATTCATTGATCAGTATATATATACAAAATGTATATATATATATGTATGCCATATATGTCTAATCGATATTCTCATGCATATGATATATTCATATATAAGTATGCATAAGTATTTCTACCTGCGCACACACACACACATATATACACATGTATTATTAATCACAATCATATACATATATACATTCTATTATATACTCATTGATTAATATATAAATATAAATATATGAAGAAAAACTTAATACAAAGATTTAGTTACGTAATTCAAACATAAGAAACAATCAATAAATCAAAGACTAATACCAAAAATCATTTCAAATCATTCCCTAAACTATGATTGAAGTTTTACTTACCAATTTTTTACTAACTCGGCTCAACTAGACCAAATTAAGTTGTGAGTGTATGATAGCTCAAGTAGGTACATTAGGGGTTTACCAAACAAAATTCCTCTCTTGGGTGATACTCACCCTCTTTTTGGAGGCTCGATTCTTTTCTTGCATCTAACTTAGTTCATCACAACAGAAGTTAGCCGATAACATAACATCCATATGCATCATATATCATTTGCATTATTAACGTATTAAAGTAATCACATCACAGTACATATCCACTCATTGCATTTTCAATCAAAATATACAAAACATAATCATGTATTAAATCATTTTAACTCATCAAAGTAACATTAAATAGGTAATAACACAATGGGGTGTAACACCATGTAGCATTATTTTTCAATGCAACCATCTCTTCATTCATGGATTCCATCCAAAAATCTACATCATGCATACCCATAGCCTCTCTAACCATCCTGGACTCATCAGTGTTAGCAATCAAAGTACATATGCAACTGGAATCCAACATAGAATACCCAAATCTTTCTGGTTGCCGCCTTTCTTGTGTAGACCTCCTCAATGACCAAGGTTGAGGTTCTTGCTCTTCTTCAGAGCTGTCAAAGCTGCTAGAGCTCTCCCCATCATTAGGTCCAGGAAGAGTACATAGCTCATCTCTCTTAGGAGTAGGTGTAATTTGAACTACCTCCTTCTTCTCTTCCTTCTCTAGCTTTAGATCAATTGTGGAAGCTTTTAGATCACAAAATATTACACTTCTACTGTAGAGCACCTTCTTTGCAAATAGATCCCAAAGCTTGTACCCTTTCACACCGACACCATATCTGATGAGGATACACTTCACTGCCTTGTTCTCCAACTTAGATCTATTCACATCAAGCACATGAGCATATACCTCACAACCAAAGACTCTAAGATGTCTCATCGAGAGCTTCTTGCTAGACCATGCCTCAATGGGTGTCTTTTTGAAAAGAATTGAAGTAGGATACTTGTTAATTAGGTAACATGTAGTAGCAACAACTTCAGCCCAAAACTTTTGTTCAAGGCCAACACCACTCAACATACTCCTAGCCTTCTCCATCAACATTATGTTCATCCTCTCTATAACTTCATTTTTCTATGGTGCAAATCATGGTGTCAGAATGTTTTCCATCTCATTCTAGTTTCAGTTTCAAGACTATGTGACAGATCATTGTTCTTTGGTGTGGGTGAATCCTGGGAACCATGGCGATACTAGGAATGAGGAGGATTCCCACTATTTGGGATTTAATTTCAATCATTAAAGTGATTAGAGGATGTTGCATGGGATGTGGGAAAATATGGGTAAAAATATGTGAAAAGCGATATGAATGAGAATAAAAAAAATAGAGGGGGAAGGTGGCATGAAGGAATGGTGAAGCTAGAAACTCCTTTTGGGGACATTCATTGTCACATTAACATAAAAATGAATAGTAGATAGAGGGGAGAAAGAGTGGATTAAAACATATAGAGATCGGTATGGAGTTAAAGGGAGAAGTATAGAAGATTTGGAGGAGCAGTATGAAGAGTTTTGGAGCAGAAAATGAAACTACATGGAGAGTAGTTTATGCATATTCAAATCCATAATAGGTTTTTTTGCATTATAAGTTTATGAGCAGCAGTGTGCATTGCACCACAAACTCAACTTCAAAGAATCAGCTCAAAGATTTGGCATAAGCATTAGAATATATATTTACCTTAAGATCCTTCACCATTTCAACAACCACCATGTAGTTCATACAAATACTATCTATTGTCATGAAAATATTGTAGATGATAGTTGAAGAATTCCTTCACTTGAGTGATGACCCTATCTATATTATCATGGAGTGGATAAGTGCTTGTAACCATAGGTTCAACATAGAGGTGCAACTTAGGGAATGAGTTGCATCAAACATATTCCTTTCCCAATAGAAGTGACAACTTTGACATGACCTCCCTAATGTCAACATAGAGCATGCCATCCACACTTTTTGCTAAATCCCAAATGCACAACACCTAAGTTTGTAAATTAGGATTCAAGGTCTCTTTGTCTAGGTATTCTAAAAGATTGTTAATTATATCTTTGCCACACTTTCTCTCCTTCCCGATCTTTCCCCCTATACTAACCCTCCTCTTATCCTTCACACTCTAATGCTTGTGTTTTCTATCATTGGCTAAGGAAGCCATCACAACAAAAATCTAGTCAAAGAAACCAAAAAAATTTCCCCTAAACTTTAAGATTTCATACTATAAGAGAGGGGGACCAACCACGTCAAGGCTCCAGGTCACGAAGAGTTGAGAGCAAAGCGCTTCCCTAACTTACCTCACTCTAAAAGGATAGGGATCAAGAATGAAGAGAACTAGGTAGTACTTTTGTCACTCTACATACCCAAACTTTAGGTTTAGGCTAGGCAAGCTAGTTTTTTGAGTCAGTACTGTACCTCAGACAACCCTTTGTTCGAGGACGACATTAGAGTTCTAGGATGACAGTGTGGTGCGCTAGCATCTCTCAGGCCCGCTAGCGTCCATATGACTAGAAAACATCAAGTACAGTAAAAATTGCCAAAAAAACCTACTGATGGCCTAGCTATTTGATTGTGACGAGAAAAATAGAATAAGAAAGTATGAGAAATAGAGATGGAGATGATAAAGCAAGTAGATAAAGGCTAGGGTGACGAAGATGATCTCACAAAAGCACCTGTTCGCCAGCTAGCTTCATGTGCACGTCCACCTACACACAAGAAAGAGGGAAAATTATTGGGGTTGTAGAGGGGCTTGCCTCAGTCAGACCCCTGTTTAGGTGTTTCCACCTCCATGGACAACCATAAAGCAACATAGTAGAATATGCGATAAAGAAAGTAGAGAGAAAAATAGATTACAATGAACACTACAAAACAATACTATGCTACTCTATCAAATAACAAAGGAGAGGAGTGAAGCGTTACCACTTCCACCCAAAAGCTCACTAGCCAATGGAGGAGAATGCAAGGTATGGACTTGGCAAAGTCACCACAACCGCAACAGTGATGAAAGGAGGTCTCGCAAGACTCCAAGCCCACAACTTCTATGGCTTGCCTCACACTTGCAATGTGGAGTTGATGGAGCTTCAAAGCTAATGTAATTCTCACAAAATGAAGTGCTAGAGTGCTGGAGTGAATGAGAATGTGAAGAAGATTGCTAGAGGATGTGAAAGAAGGAAGAAATGAAGAGAGAATGAATGTTTTTGAAGGTGGGATGAGAAGGAATAAGGCATTTTCGGGTTAGTTGGTTGAAGAGGAACGTTACAATTTGGCCCCAATCAGGTGTGTAATGCCTCTACCAACTCCAGATGCAGGAATCCATCAGGGACGACAATGCAATGCGTAGAAGTCTGCGCACCGCGCATTTGTCCTCGACAAATATTCTCTCACTGACATTCTCTCACCGACACACAGAAAAAATGCCAGGTGGATGGAAGGCAGGTGGGTGATGTGGAATTTCACCTTTAGATTTAATTTTCTAAGGTGAGGGTGTATGAAAGGGGAATTTGTACAAGGGGTACAAATTCGCTCCTATACACATACTACACAAACCAAGAAACCAACCCACATAATGATTTTAAGAAATTAATCAAATGACAATTGAAGATAAGAAAATGAAATGAGAAAATAATAGAAAGATGAAGCATGCAAACTAAATATTTTACCTCAATTCATTGTACTTCTTGGGTTGAGCTAAGTAAAGTGCACCCAATGCTCCACTTGATTTGCTCCTTTTGATTTCTGAAGAATGGTGGAATGTGGTTGCTTATTAGACCAACAACATGATGTTGAGATTATGATTGAAGAAAATGACACCATAAGGATATGAAGCCTCTAATTTATAGATCTTTCATAGGGAAAATCAAGAGGCAAGATGTGAAGTCTAATTGATGGCTAGGATTAAACTGACAAGCCTAAACCAATTAATTGAGTATTAACTAATTGATTTAGTTGGAGGATTTGGGGAGTAAGCTTAAAATTGATTAATTAAATATAAATTTATTTAACTAAAGGTGATGAATTAAATGTAAAAAGATGGATGACTAATTAGATATTTAATTGGCTAAGATAGAGTGGGGTTAAGTGTGCTGGCATAATTTTTCCACAATCCATGTTGTAATTATAAGAATGCTTTTGGGACAAGCTGTGTATCTTTTTCGTATTAACATTTCATATTGTTCTTACCAATCCATCATTAGAAAGATGATGAGTGAAAATAATGATTGTAGACAAAACCTTAAAAATAGAAGGGTATGAATTATTTTAGATGTCTACAACAACATACCATGTCATAATTACTACTCCACATTACGTGGGAGAGGGAAATAAGATCCATCTACATGAAAAATCTACCACCTTCCATTTGAACCATCTCCCAATACTACAAGTTTCATTTAAAATGACAATATTATTGAATAAACATATTATATAAATAAAAATGTACCTCACCATTTTATGAGACCACTTTTCCAATATAAAACATTTTTAATACTGATTTTTTTCTGCTGTCGAAAACCTGCAGGTTGAAGTTTGCAACAACACTACCTAAATAAAATAGAGATGGAAGATACAGACGATGATGCCCGCTATCCGTCCGCAGTACAATACCACCATTCTTCTTACAATACCGCCAACAATCCGTTCCATCGACCTAAGCTCCCTCTCAGGACGCCCCATGATACTGCCCCTGTTTTCACAGACGATGATGACGACGAAGATCAAGATGATAACGATTACGGGGAAGAAGGGGATGATGACGAATCGGAAAACTGCTTTCCAAAAGCTCAGCAGCCCAAAGAATTCAATGGGAAACCGGTTTTTGACAGGTTCGCTGTTCGAAACGCATCACCAATTCTTTTTCCCAAACCCGAATACCATCCAAAGGGTTTCAGGGATGACTGGTCTGAAACGGCTACTTTGATACTGATTGATACGTGGGGGGCAAATTTTTTACAACAGGGTAAAAAGAGCCTGAAATTGGAGGAGTGGGCTGACATTTCACAGAGGGTTTCTGTTGGTTCAAAGACTCATAAGACAGATATCCAGTGCAGAAACAGGTCGAGCTATTTTCTCATGAGATTTTGTTTTTGCTCAATCAATTAATCTTCATTTAATTTCTCAAAATTAATATTTTGCTAGGTTACAAATTTGTATGGGCTACTACATGTACGTTAACTAGTATTGTTAAGTAACTGGATCTTGGATAGTTTTAATGAAATCAAAGTTATAAAAGAGATTGGAATGGTAACCTGTTTTTTTAAACTGTTATTGATTAAATTTTCACATTCTTTCCAATTTAGATATGCTCTTTAACAATTTTGTTTGGTAGAATTGCCAATTTTTCGTTTGAAATGTACATAAAGGTATTAAATGTATTAGCAATCAATCCTTGAATGGTTTTGGTGAAAATAGCTTAAGATATACGTATGTTGTATATTTTGATCTGGAAGAATTGACTGCTGTTCTATACTTATTGAAAAATTCCATTTCTTATTCGTACAATTATTTTTCCATGGAATAGGTTGGAGACATTGAAGAAGAAGTATAAGAAGGAGAAGCAGAAGCAGAATGCTGCTGCTGCTCCTTCAGGGGGGTTTATTAGCAAGTGGGTGTATTTCAGGCATATGGATGCCATTCTCAGTTCTTCTTCTTGGCAGGGGGGGCTACCGTGTGGAATTGATGCTGGAGAATTTGTGTTTTTGAATCCTAGGTTTTATTTAAATCAGACTACATTTGATGAGGTTAGGGATAGTCCCACTGAGGATGATGATGCTGAAGATGATGATAATGATTATGATGATGAAGAAGGCAATCGGAGGGTGAAGCAGCGTAAAGATGGTGATGACAGGGAAGATTCTTTTAGGGTGCTGGCGGACTCTATTAGGACTTTTGGGGAGATTTATGAGAGAATTGAAAATAATAAGAAGCAGCAGATGTTGGATTTGGAGAAGATGAGGATGGAGATTGATAGGGATCTTGAGATGCAGAAGAGTCAAATTTTGGAGCAGACTAAGGTGGCATTGGAAAAGATTAGGCAAGGGAATGATGATATTGATGCCTCTGTGACAAATATGAGCAGTTGAAGGATTTGTATGTAATTGAACTTGTTGCTTCTATTTTCTTAATTTGTCTTGCCCGCCTATTTTAAGAGCCCTTTTTCTGTTTCACTGTTGATACTGCATTTAACTCTAAATTGTCTAATCTCATTTAATGGGCTAGAAATCTGTTTCAAAGATTCTGAAGCGTTTAATTTTTTATTCCTGTGGCTGGTTTCCAGCCATTTTTCAAGAGATTATGAAATTTTTGACACTAGAGCTCAGCATTCCGCTATTTTTCTCAAGTTTTCAATTCTGGTTTTACTTCTAGTAGTTTCTGAATTTTCTGAGACCACTCTCTTGAATTTTTAGAACTGGTAGCTATTTCAAATGCAGTTTTCTGCAAATTTAAATGTATCATTTCCTTGCTTTTAAGAAATCTGCTGAGCATTCCAGTTTCTGAACCTAGCCATCCCCATTGTCTGGGCATTTTGTTCTAAATGTTTCAAGTACCCATTTCTAATTCTCGGTACTTCACAACTTGTGGTGCAATATAATTCATAGAATTGAGATTCAACTCGGACTAGTCTCAGCAGGCACATTTTAGACTTGAACTTGGACTCAACAGGAACTGTGCATGACTCATCATGACTAAGTATTGAAGCATATGGTTTCGTTCTGATTCTTCTTTCCTCAAAAAAATATTCTTTTGTGCTATCTTTAATGAATGATCTTTATGCAAAAAGAAAAAAGAATTGGACCTTGGCCATGTTTAAACTTCTTATTGCTAGCTCTTGCTCCATTTTTTCCTCTTGATAATGGCTATTTTAATCTCTATGCAAACACATCTCCTCTATTATTTAATTGGTGAAGCTCATCCGTTGATATTTATTGTGGCCTGTGAATATATAACTATATCGTTTCTCAAAATATTGTTCTTGCGGAGATGTGTATGTATGCATGACCGGATTGTGCTACTAAACACAAGATCCATATGAATCTAATATTCTATACATTATCTTCTCTGTATTTTATTTGGAATTTTAGATTAAAAAAAGATACAACCATAGCAACCTAAAGCAGTTGATCAAGCTTGAAAGAGTTGGCCAACCTGGAACAGTTGATCAAGTTTGAAAGATTTGACCAACCTGGAACAGTTGATCAAGTTTGAAAGATTTGGCCAACCTGGAACAGTTGATCAAGCTTGAAAGAGTTGGAGCTGTGGCAGGTTTAACGGTTGATGGAGCTGGAGCTGTGGCAGATGCAATTGATAGAAGTGAAGCAACAAAGCTGATGGTGGTGGCAGAACTCGTCTTCTGTTAAGTTGTAAGGTTTTAATTGTTTCAGTTGACTTTAGTTTTTTTTTCTTTTTTTCCTATGTATTTTTTCGCTTGAGCCATTTTAATGTTTATCTACAAAAACCTCAGAAACACACAATGCTGTATAAATACTCAGGTAGACAACCTGAATAATATAATAAAACTTGAATAATGTAAAAAAAATTGGATAATATATTAAATAGGTTAGTATCTAGCACCAAACTTTAGAAAAAAAAGTTTTATTATGCACAAAGAATACAGAGATCAGATTACACAAAAGAGCTAAGAACCCAAAGTCTGATGGCGTTCAGAACTGAGCGTGAAGGCCTAACAGACAAAGATTATCAGAAAAAACTGTTACTCTTGCAAGTATCTCTCTCATAAAGGTTAAATAAGGCAGTTTGATGCTTGCTTTTAGCGCACAGATTCCAAAAAACCATATGAACAGAACACAACCCCATTAATCTTCAGAGCTACACCAAATGTGAAGAGAATCAGCCTGTAAACAATGTCCAATGTTTGCTATCCTGTCAGCCTCTTTGTTCTGCCTCATTTGGATATGCTGATATTCAACCCGAGAAAATTGATTAAGAAGGATTTGGATGCTTTTCACAATGTAAGCAATGTTGACTGGTTTGTAATTAGCTTTGGTCACCACATTGATAATAAGCTGGGATCCATGAATACTTCTAAAGATTCAACACATTAACCTTTGGCTAGAAAAAGACCCAATTTCAGACCCTTGATTTCAGCACTGTTGTTCGAAGTAAAGCCAAGACCCGCAGCATATCTGTTGCAAGTTTTGTTGTTGAGCAGAAGGATTCCTCCTCCCCCAGCCAATCTTGGGCTCCCCTTAGATGCCACTATCAAAGAACAAATTGAAACCAGGGCTTAAAGGAGGTAGAACACCTGTCTTAGGCTTTTTCCTTTTCTTGGGGGATTTATGGCTTTGATTAGCTATCTCCTTTAGCAGAGACTGTATCGTGCTGACAGTGACCCAAGATGTGGAGCTTTGATCCCTGAAAGTAAGAGTTCCTAGCCTTCCAGATCACCCAAAAGAGGTTCCAAAGGAGAAAGTGTTTTATAGCTGAAAGCCATTGAAAATCTTTTGTCATCCCTTGAATAGGTTTTGGGATATTGATCGCTGCCTGGTAAGAAGAGGAGGCAGAAAGTAGGGGAAGAGCATGAAATGTTCCTTATGAAAATGCTTAAATAACAAACACTGTTTTTGTTGATATTGCTGTAATGACCCGTATGAAAAGCACAAATTACAGACACAGAAAAATGCTCCAACAACAATTATATATATGTGAAGTTTTCCAAGCTTTGCCTTTGTCAAATCACTATGAAACATTTCCAAAAGATGCAAGGCTTTCCAAGCTTTTGCCTTTGTCAATTTTTTCTTCAAGATGCTTGCCAAGAATGCATCATTGACAAACACCATCAAAAAAGTGAACTATAGGCAATTTTGTAACCATGTCTTGTTGATTGAGTTGCTACAAATAGCGGTAGTACAAGTGGCCAAATCGTTGATGCCACAAATTACTCACATCATCTAAATGAGTGAATAGAATAAACGAAGGTAGCTCAAGAACAAAGTGAGAATAAATAAAGCTAAAATGGACGATCTGCTCTCCCAATTGCAACTATAAAATCATTGTGCAACTCACAAATCACCATTGAATCAGGGGTAAACACAACTCGCTTGCCTGTACCTATGCGAGTGATTTGATAGATTGATAGGAGACTAGTTGACAATAAGGGCACACAAAGGACATCCTGAAATGTGTCATCCCCCATATCAACATACCCTCTCTCACACACCTCAACAGGAGTGTCGTCACCCATCAAAATGGAATCTTGAAGCAATCTTGTCCTCAGATGGAGCCATGTGGTGTGAAACACCCGAATCAAGAACTCATGTGGATGGTGGAGAAGCAACTACTACAAGGGCCTTGCCCTTTTGTTTCCCCTTGATGTTATTTTTAGCCTTGTGAGATCCCTCATTTCAAATTTGTTTGATGGAATCAAGAACACTGAAATTATTATTTTCAAGAATGTGTGGCAAGTGATCAACATGTTTCATCAAACATTTGTGCTCATCATGACTAGGTCATTTACAATAGGCACATTTGACCTTCTCTTTTTTAGGCTTGTCGCCTTTTGAAGATGAACTCTCATTAGTTACTTTTGGAGCCAGCTGATTTCTTATCCTCCTCTTTGTTATTATTTTGTTTCTTATCTTTATTACCACTTTGTCCTCGATGTTCATTTGTGCCATGGTTGACAACCAAGGCATGTGACTTAGAAGACTTAAGAGTTCCCATTTGGATTAGCTTATCTTACTCTCGTGTGAGAGAAGTAGCAAAATCATCCAAAGATGGCATGGTGAATTTGGACCCAAATGCATCGTAGCATAAAAGGTAAAAAAAAATCGAGTATTCAAAACTTAGCTTAGAGAGAATACTTAGAATCAGTTGTTCATCTTTCATATTAATTCCACATTGTTGTAGTTGTAGCCTTAGTGATTTCAATTTGGTGAAGAAATCCTAAATCGTGTTGAAGTTGCTTGAACTTAAACTAATTAATTCATTTTCCAACATATGACCCCTCATAGAATCTTGAGTTCCAAAAAGAGATTCTATGTTTTTTCATATTTCATTTGGAGTATTCAAAGATTCAATATGAAAGAGCAAATCAAGAGATACAGACAAACACAATGTCCACATGCTTCATTACATCTATTAAACCACTTAGGCTTCTTTTTATCTTTAGCAGGTCCAGTTTCCCGTTGTTTTTCTATGCAAACCAATATTTTTAAAGTGAATTTGCATTTTAGACTTCCACTCAAAATAGTTGTATGCAATTAGAATAGGAACTGTTGTTTGAGCCATGACGAAGAGATACAAAACAAAAATGTGGAAAGAAAGTGAACACAAGAACACCAAAACACCCACACCCTTTTCACTAGTATCAAAAATCAGCCCCCAAATATTATAAGGTTGGCACTTTATAGTTTAGTGCATTTACAAAGTCTTTTTCAAGATACAAAACTTAATAGGCTCAAAATAACTAAAATTACAAATTCTGATACGAAATGAACCTAAAACAAAATTTCAAAAAAATAGACTTATAGTTGTTTAGTGGTCTTGATCACTTTTCCAATGCCTATTCGTTTCCAAAAATCGAAGCACTGGAGTGAAAGTTATGGCTTGTTGAAGAAATTAGCAACAAACAACTTCAACATGAAATATCTGGCAACAAATGGCAAAAAAATTATTCAATACCTCTATGGATGGAAAGTGCTCATTTCCAACTTTTCAACAATATCTCTTTTTTAGAAAACGAACATTGTGGCCAAAAGTTATGCAAATTTGAGAAAAAGATCCAATTTGGCCTATTCGAAGGCCTTGGTGGCCCCCTGGTGGTCGGATGGCAGTGCCCCTAGTGGCGATGGCCATTGGGCGATGGATGAGTGACATCGTCAACAGTGATGGCCGTTGGGTGGCAGATGAGTGGTTGGTGGTTTTTTCTAGTAGTCGCAGTCAAAGTTGGATTCACAGTTATGGCTTGAATAGCTAGTGGTTTATAGACATGCAAGTTGCAATCATAATTTACCACCACAGTCATAATGCAAGTGACCACTAAGGTCACAGTTTAAAATTGCCTAGCGGCTTTAAAGTTGCGTTAGGTCTAAGGACCGCAACCCTTAGCAACGAGTGATCGTACAAACTATAGAACACAATGCTTTAATTTATATTTATATTTTAAAAAAAAAATTGTGATTTTTTAATTAAAAAGTTGTACAACTATTACGCCTAGGGGAGCATACGACTCTTTGGGAAAAAAAAAATTCCTTGACGACTCTTGACATAGAATATAGGTGAATTCCATGTCAAAACTCGTCTCTTGGGCATCCTGAACAATGTCAAGGTCCTTTTTGGTTGAAAATGCTCTTATAAAAACCTACTTGTTAAATTTGAGCTTCAAACCCTTGTTTACAATTATATCAAATGATCTTCAATTCAGATGAAACGAAATCCAATCTTGACTTTCTTGAGCCTCTTGGATGTGTTGGAACATTCAAAAATATTGTCAGTATAACCTAAAATGTTGCAATCACCTAGATTTCACAAAACACATATGTAATATGAAGATGTTATTAAATCTTTGCAAACCCTTTCTGATTCTCAAGATCGTTCAAAATGCAAGAGAAGAGCACACAAGAATTTACAATATTTTAACATCAAAATATCAATCCCTCAATTAGGAATCTATGAATTTAGATTTCTCAAAACAAAAGCTTTGATACCATGTTAGAAATCTGAAATAGATTGAATAACCCAAATAACTTTTTAAGAGGAAATCAAAGTTACATAAATTGAAAAAACATAAACAATGCAAACCGACTCCAAGAGATATGCAAATGTTAGGATGACCTAATTGCATTAAGAGCTTTCAAGATGAATAAAAAACAAGCTAAGTAGTGAGTTTATATAGAACTAAGGAGATGATGGAGGTGGCAAATCAACCAATAAGGATTGAGCACCAATATCCACCAACATTAAATAAAGTGATGAATAACTAAATACTCTTCCCTTAAAGGGTGGAGATAATTCATCACTCTATCTCCTAGTTATTAAATGAGAAACTCATTTATTATACTAAACAAGCTTAATAAATGTGTAGAAAAAACCTAGAACTAAGGGAAAATAAAATTCTACACTAACAAAGACAACATTCCTCCATGATGATTTTAGGAAGATATTTATATGACTTATCCAGAGCACTATATTGAGAAAGGTAAAAAATATTTGGTCTATAAGTTGAAAAAACCTTTGTATGGTCTAAAGCAATGTCCTAGAATGTGGTATCAAAAGTTTGATTATTTTGTGTTAAGTTTGGGATTTCTAAGATCCAAATCAGATCATTGCATCTATTATAAGATGGAAAATTATCGTGTTCTCTTTCTTGTATTATATGTTGATGATATGTTATTTTTTCAATAATGGAGAAGGTTTAATTTATGATTTGAATTCTCAACTTTTAGCACAATTTGAGATGGACTTAGGGGCATCTAAGTACATCTTTAGGATGGAGATTAGAAGAGATAGAGTGAATAGAAAGAAAAAATGGGATAGAGTAAGTATGTGAACTTAGCGTTGGAGAGGTTTAAAATGACAAATTTCAAGCCATTGTGTGTTCTTGTTATGATGGGGACAAAGTATTTATTGAGTATCCACTTTTTTCTATTCGAACAAAGTATATGAGAATATTACCTTATGCTAGTGCAGTCAAGAGTTTGATGTATGTTATGGTCTATACAAGACCAAACATTGCTCAAGTACTAGGATTCAATTAATTTATAGCTAATCCTTGATGAGTACATTGGGATGCAGTGAAGAGGGTTTTCAAGTATTTATGATGCATATTATGACACCTTATAAGGCATATGCCATTTTTGGGTGGTTTTACATTATAGGTTTCTAATTACTATTTGATGGTTTTGGGTATTGTATCTCCTATATATTAGGTGTTTGAGATGAAGGTTGTGTGTAGAGTGTTGTAAGAATTTCTGCAAATCTTTGGTTGGTGAAATTAACGTGAAGACTTTCTCTATAAGTGTATTGCAGGCCCCTACTATTCCCTACAACAGGTCAGAGGAGCAAGGAGACACAAAGAAGTTGACCTTTATTCGATTATGTCCACCAATGAATGGAAACTAGAGTGATTGAATCCCCAACTCCGAAGACTTCAAGTCAAACTAATGGTTTTCTTTCCAAATGTTGAAGCAAGAAAGGTTGAAGACACAATTGGTATTATGAATATAAGATCAGATTGGCTCAAAGGAATTGCTATTGCCTCAACTGTTATGGTTTACTGAATAACACATTGAATTGTTTTGGCGTGTGGAGTTTTCCTTCTGAAAGAGTTTTTCCCACATACACCTATGTTATGGTATATATCATTTATTTTATGTTTAAATGTGTTTCTACTTTTTGTAATTGTTCAAATATTGAAATTTGCACAACACTCTCCTTAAAATATTATATAGGAAGTATTTCCTTGTATCCTACTTACTTTCAAATACAATTTTTATATAAGATTTGTACTAGAAAGGTTTAAAAGTTGTTATGTGTAACATACCAAACAAATATATGTAAAATACAATTATCAAAATAAAAAATAAAAAAACTTATAAGAATATATATATATATAGAATAAGAGGCTAATATAATAGATGAACAATGTGGTAAGTTCAGGTTTTCTATGTGAGTCAAAGGGCATGCACAATAAGATGTATTCTTATGTAGAGGGAGGTTGTGTCTCTTCATAAAAATCCTCAATAAAAATGAAAATTATTATAAATAAACAAGCCTTACCATTACAAGTACTATTTCAATAACTTTATTTTGAAATTCAACATAAGAATTAAAAAGAATGTTATAACATTGACATAACGCTGGATTTTATTTTATTTTATTTTTGCATAAGATCATTGTTATGGTTTCAGGGATTTTTTTAGTGGTCAATCTTCGCCAATTGGTGAATAGTTCATATTAGCCAAGTCAAAATTGGCGAATATATTACAACCAACAAGGTGGCCAAATTATCCGGATTTTAAGAAGTATTAGTCCAATGCATTTCAATTTTCCATTGATTTATTTTATAAGGCATGTTTTAATTAATAGTTTCGCTATAACAAACTATGTGTTTCCAACGAACTAATTCATATTTTTTCCTAGAATTTCATAAGCATGTATTAAGTCACCCACATATCCACCAATACCATTAAAACGACATTGTGTACCAGGACATGTTTCACCAACATCATGAGGACCCATTTTGCCAATAAAATTTATAAATAATTGCGTATGAGGACCCATTTCGCCAATAACATTAAAAATTAATTATGTTTGAGGACCCATTTTGTCATTTACATCAAAAAATAATTGTGTATGAGGACCCATTCCGCCAATAAAATTTACAAATAATTGCGTATGAGGACCCATTTCGCCAATAACATTAAAAATTAATTATGTTTGAGAACCCATTTTGTCATTTACATCAAAAAATAATTGTGTATGAGGACCCATTCGACCAATACTATGATAACTCCATGCTAATTGTAGGGCCATAATCGCCTTGAAAATTACATGTGTGTTCCATTGAGGTTTGATTCACTCAACACTTAAATGTATCGTTGTATAATCATGCGTGATTCACCATATTGTTACTATACCATTTAAAAATCTCGCAAAATTCGCCAAATATGGATTGATAAAACTACAATCAAAACTTTGATTTATTCTTCCACATTTTGTTTAGTTTTGAACTTGTGAGCTATTGATTCAGAAGTTGGACTTGGAACCTTGATCATAGGTAAGTTACAAACTTACAACTACAAGTATTGTTGCATTAACGAATAGTGAGTTAGTGAAAACCTAAAGGTAAGTGATCATTTCTTCATAGTGATAAGAATTTTTATCTCTTTTCCATTCTTGCTTTAATCTTAAAGATGATATTGAGTAGGGAATGGGATCTATATTCTATGTCCTTGAACAAGAAAACATTTTTTCCAACTTTTATTTCGTGAGAGATCAAGATGTCGAGCAACAAGTGCAACAAGACTAAGACTCCTCAGGGTGGTGAAGGGAGGCCATCAAAACGCCCAAAACATAGAGTTACCATAAAATTTTACTTTAACAATGTTTCCAATCCATCATATCAAGATGGAAATACATCATCAACTCTTGCACCAAATATTAATGAAGAAGGCATTAGCAATACCGCACTGGAAGATGGGATTGAGTTAATTGAGTCATATGAGGATGACAATGTCACAAAAGATGTTCCAAGGGATAGCCAAGTTAGCTAGAATGAGGTAATTGACTTGGATGAAAATCATTGTAGCGTAGATGGCAAATAATTACAAATTAATTACCCTGTAAAATAATTACAAATTTGAACAATTCTAAAAATTATTTACAATTTAATGCAAGCGGGCAGTTATGTGTCTTTGTACATGGATTTGAGATACCAATGCACTATTGTATGATGGTCAGGTGTTCTATCAAAGAAGTACATGTTACAAAGGAAGCTTTTAATGACATTGTTAAATCTGTAAGTGGTATTTTAAAAATCTATTACAAAATCTATTTCCCTAGAGATTTATGAACGATTCCTTCGAGATGAAATACTTGAAGCCATGCCTATTGTGTATCCTCAATTTTGGGTCCCAAGCAACCTCACAACCTAGAGCATTTTCATAAGAAATTAATTACCTTGGTCAAACACTTGTTGAAATGTTTAGAATACAATGGACAAAAAAAAGAAGGAATTATAAATGAAACTAAGCTTAGAGAAAAAGCTTATGTTTTGCAACAAGTATGATTGACTAGTTTGACTCCATGGAGAATCCCATGCAAGCAAGATCAATAACAAGGGTTTGAGAAACCTTTGGTCAGAGTGAAATATTGCATGATTCATTATCAGAATATTTCAAACTTGTTGATTTATGTCAAACAATGATATTGGGGTCGATGGAGGATGAGAGAGTTTTTAGTGCATCAAGGTTTTTGAAATTACAGATAAGAAACAAACTAGACAATAATTTGGAAAATTGCTTGAGGATGTATACAATTAGATACAATGTTCAAACTTTTCCTTTTGAAAGGGTACTCACAATTTGGAAGTCCATATGCAAAAGAAGAGGGTTGTGCAACACTTCAAACGTTAGTGGTAGTAGCACAAATGACAGTGACACAATGAATGTTGAACTTGAGATGCAGTTAACTGAAGGTATGTAGGGTGAAGAAAACGAAGACTAAACTCATAGTCAAGACAACTCTCAATCTCATCATCAAAGTGAGGACCAAGAGGCGAGCTAGAAAATTGAAGGGATTTAATAATTTTTAGGTATTTATATTGCATTTCATGAATCATATTCCAAATTGTTGTTGATGATATTTTATATTGTATTCTATGAATTTATGAATCAAATTGAATAAATTAACATACTACTATTTCCACTATTCCAAATTTCCAATTTAGAATCAAGATTAATCGTTGTCTAGGGATTTAATAGTTTGTAGGTATTTAAATTATATATTGCATTTTATATTCCAAACTGTAGTGGATGATATTTTATATTGTATTCCATGAAATTATGAATCCGATTGAATAAATTAACATATTATTAATAATTTCATATTTTAATTGTCATATTGATAAGTTTTACATGTACTCAATAATTCATCATTCAACTCAATGTTTAATAACATATTAACAATAATAACATATACAACATTAGCAATCGTTTAATGTGTATCTAGTAGTAGAAACCAGAGTTTTTCTTCAATTGAGCAAATAAATAATAAAAATAATTGAACACATTATTGAATTTGAGTTTTTTATTGATTTTCAAATGAAGGAATACATAGAGGCAATGCAAAATCTTGCTCAAAGAAAACTCTACATAGAGCTAAGTTGGAAACTCATATTATCAGTCATTTTATTAGTTTTTGTAGCATGCTCCACTATTTATTTGATGAAAGTGCCATTTGTTGTAACTAATAGTGTCTAACTTGAAATTTTGTTAACAATTCATGATTGAAATTGTAACTTGACTTGAATGTTTCAATCAAAGTTGCATTTAAGAGTATTATTGGTTTGATGAAATCCAAATAGTCTGCCTCATCTAGGTTCTAAGAAAACTGGTCCAAATCAATCTTCCTTATATCCTCCATCTTCTTTCCAAAACCATCATTTCCAATGAATCGCTCAGTTGTGTCAAAAGCCTTTGGAAAACCAAGCTTTGTCAAGTTCCTTACCTTTTTATGCAGCTTCTTCATCTTTTTTGCAGCCTGATCCAGAAATCCTTTTGTTTCACGTATTCTCAAACATTTTTGAATGATAGATGACAGCTTTATTGAGGTACCAATCTGATCATGAATTCATTTTGATTTCAATTCATTGTCACTAGCTTTGTAGACTATTTGCAAATTTTGATTTGTATTTTTTTTGTTGAAATCACATCTTTGTTGTCCATTACATATTTTGTGAGCTTCCTATTATGTACTATCAGATCATCAATCAATTGAAACAATTCACACAAATGATCAATCATTTGCATTATTTCCTCCCAAATCTTTTGTTTCATATGCCTCATTGTTTCTTTACAAAATGCAATTAACTTATTTTGACAAGAGTTTATTTCATTTTTTGCTTCCCCCAGCTTTGCTGCTAATCTTTCACTGTTTTTTTTCTCTCTTTCTCCAATGTTTTGCTTTCATCAGGTTTTTTTTTAATTTTTCTGAAGTGGATTTTTCATCATCATATTTATTTTTTCTCATCTAACATTTGCTTCAATTCATTCAATTCCACCTACGTTTGTTTATCCTCTTTGCTTGTAGATGTAGAGGAGGATTTTTTTATTCTTTTTTCTAATTCATTGCTCTTGTTATCTATTGCTTTCCTCTTTTCTTTCTCATTTTCTAGGTCCTATAACTTTTCTATTTGAATCTACAATCTTTTTTTCTCTCTTGCTTTATCAATGATGTGTACACCAATTCATTTTCCTTTTTTGATACATTAATTTTGTCAGTATTTTTGTATCCAAAAAAATCCAATTGGAAACTACTAACCTAAAATTTATTGAGATCCATTTGATTCTCTAATTTATTTTGAACTATGGGAACAACAAACATGTATTCCATGATTTATGTATTTGGATCAAATGTGGGTAATACCCTGATTTTTGCATGCTCTAAAATTATAGAAGATGTACTCTCTATTTGTTGCTTCCTTTTTATTATACATTCTTGATTTGTTTTTAAACTCATCATTGTAACGATACACTAGAGCCACAAAAATAATAGAATGATTGAATGGTGAAGGATTACTTGCAGTGATGGGAACATCTCCAATTATTTGAGACCAAACCTAGGGATAAGGATTAGCTATTATTTTTGCAGTCACACTAACTGGAGGAATTCCTAGAAATAACTCCTTCAAGGTGGAAATTAAGGTACTGGTATTGGTACTAGTAGTTGAACTTGGGCCTGTCATAATCCTTTGCTTCTTCATAATGCCTTTATCACTGGGAATTTTTGTAGTATCTTGTATTGTTGGCCTCTTGTGTGTAATATCTTGTTGTAGCACATGTTGAACACTACTGGTACTACTACCCATACCATCACCATTAGTGGCAGTGCCAGTTGCACTAGATTCTCCACCATGGGCATGTCCTGGTTGTGATTGTATATGACCATGAGGATTAGGAATCAAAGCTGTAACAAAATGAATTGTTTCAGTTGTCCTTGTATACCCTTGGGATTTTTTATTAGCTCCAAAGCCTTGTAAATTGCTAGGTTTTCTATGGCTTACTTCTATTGGCACCCAAATGCCTTGTCCTTTAGACCCCAAACCACCACGTTCATAACCAATTTTTTGGATATGGTTGCTCTTGAATGATATGTTTGTTTTGTGGTCTTACTTAAACCAAATTTGACTTTTATTGGATATTGTACACTTTATTCTTCCCTATCATCATCAGTTTCTTCAACTTTAGAGGGATGATCTTTATTCCACAAATTTATAAACTCAGAATCTTCTTTGATCTCTTGAAATGCTGCACTAGTTTTTGGTTCACCTAGATCCTTCCTCATAGACCAAAAGGTAGTAATTTTTTATTGTGTCCAATTCTTTTCTTTACAAGCCATTTTTAGAGAATCAAATATTTTTACTTTAGTAGATGGTTGATCACTTTTTTCATAAAAATTGGCGTACCTCTTGATTTTCTTCTATGCTTCTCTCTATTGATGTAATTCCATAATTTTTTCTAACAATTATTCAAAAGAAATACCTTTCTCAACAGTAATTTTCTCAATTGCTATTTTGACCTCATCCCAAGAATCCTTGTTTTTCAAGTTTTCAAGCAAGGGTTTACCTTGATGTTGAATTCTACTTGCAATATTCTTATTGGCCACAATCCTTGATTCAATAGTATCACATGGATCATATAGCTAGTGAGAGACAAAATCAAATTGATTTTTTTTCAAAAGTTCATGTACCACACTAAATTATTTTCTCTCAAATGTGAACCCTCCACATGAAAAAGGTAAAGAAGGAAATATGCTATTCTTTTGCTTACTAACAAAGTATAGTTGATCATCACTCTCCATTTAGCGTACATATTCCAATGCAAAAACCCTTTTTGTCACATGTATTGGAAGTTTGTATGGATTTACTCTTGATCCATAAAATATTAGCACAATGTATTCTTCCATTAAGTACCAATTGGCCAATTGTATTTATTTTCCTAGTTGAATGTAATTTCTACAAGACATAGGCAATCCAGGAATTGGAGTATTTTTAATTGCTTGATATAATGGAGCCAATGAGTAGTCTACAAAATGATTGTAGTTCCTTCGAGAATCTTGCATCTTTACCTTAGTGGTCCAACCATATACTGGAGCCATTTTTTTCCTCAACATTCGTATAGGGTTGAATCTGAAGCTTGTTAGTTAGAAACATTCCACTAAATTTGAATAGAAAAAAATAACACAAGTTGTGAACCTAAATGTCTTAGTGGAACCTCCTTTAATCATCCAAAATTGTTTATGCATTGATTCTACAATACGTTCAAGAATGTTATATTTGACAGGTCAATTACCATAGTGGATATTAGCTGATACGTTGAATGTAGGCGTTAAACGAGCAACAAACTTCAAAATTCTGGAAATAAACACCAAACCTTCCACCTCAAGATTAGCTAAGTTGGAATCAACCTACAAGATCAAAAAGCAACAAATGAAACATTATGCAGCATCTCGAGATTGATCCTTTGATTGGCTTCCTTCGATCTTTGATGTGTAGCCGCCATGGATGGCACAAGATGCAAAGCTAAATGATGTTGTGAGGATGGGGGTGCAGAGTGGGTGAAAACATAGAAAATGTCAGCTAAGTGTGGGTTAAAGAAATAAAATTACAGAGTTTGGCTACAGCAAGATTATCTCCACAAAATGAGGAGAAGAGGGGGTATTTATAGGGTTTTGGGATTCTAGAGAGTGGTCAGCCAAGATTGAGCCACCAAAATATCAAGATGTAGGGCTAAAGGTGAGTTGAGGAACTCACAAGCCCTCACATCTTAACATGTAACATGTGATATGGCCCCTAAAGGTGAAGTGGACATGAAGGGTGGAAGGATGGTGCACTTGATGACATGGAAGTCCTAAAAGTACCTTAGAGGTTTGTTCCAGAATATCATCTCACAAAGGATGTCCTTGTCCCCGTAATGGGTGAAGGAGGACAAGAGTGGGAATTAAAAAATCCTCAGTATCCTTATGGGGAGAGGGGAAAGAATTTTAAATTCCAAAGGGTGCATTGGGGGATTAAATGTGAATTAAAAATTCACATAGGGAAGTGGAGATGCCTTGTCAAAAAAGAAAAGCACTTAAGAGGGTTGACTCAATTAAGTGATTAGGATTGTGCAAGTACTTGATTAGACTGATTAATGAAGATTAGAAGAGAGTTAGATTCCACATGTGACTTGATGTGACAAGTCAAAGATCACATGGGGAAGAGTAATGAAGGATTAGAGGAGGGTTAGGTGGCTAAGAGAGATTAGAGGCCAACTTGCAAAAGTTGGAGGATGTGACACATCCTAATCAGGGATTATGCATGTGCACATCCTAATGATGAGATTAGAAGATGGATTAAGATAAGATAAAAATGATGGAGGATGTGACATGAGGGGAATTAAATAAATAACATATTTATTGAACTCCTTGATGAAAGGAGGATTAAAGGATAAGGTATTGATTAAAATACCTTGTAGGGATTTAATGGAATTAAAGATATTAATTAAAATAATGTGATATTACTTAATTACTTGAGAAATAAGGCCGAAGGGGATGAATTTGGATAAAATTAAGTGTCCAATTTAGATGTCCTCTGGAATATTAAATATCATTTCAAGGAGGCTTGGACCCACTTCCTGATTGCTATTTAGTCTAAGGAAAAATGCTAGCATGAAAATAGTATCCTGAACCTATGGTTTAAAAATTCTCAAATCATAAGGAGGCTTATGATTATTTTTTAATAAGTTACTATGACTATCCTGAACTATTTTAATTAGAAAATTATTTTTCTCCCCTTCATCGATTGCTTCATAATCGCTAACAAGCTTCTCTAGGTCAATGTGAATGTTTCCAAATTCTTCGGTTGTAAACCCCAACACATTTCCAAATTCTTCTATAGTAATGGATAGCATTTATTCTTTACTATCTTTATTAACAATTACTCTTTTGTTATCACCACAATTGTGGGCGCAAACCATTATAAATTTTGGGAAAGGAAAATCCTCATGTAACAATCATGCACCCCAATCTAACTACCCATGATGCAATGATACTATGTCATTTTTTTACTATTTTGCATTTTTTTTGCAACCTTATTATCACATGAAAATTTAAGTTTTGAGGTAAGCCTGCCATAGATTTCTGAATCATAAATATCATGGTATTCATCCATGAAACCTGGGGTTTTAATCCCTTGAGCATAATCTATTTTTCTATTTGATTGTGATTTTCCTTTCCCAACAACTAGTATGGTAGTGGTGGTAGACATGCTTGTATAGTGTGAAGTCCCTCTTAAGTCCTTATTTTTTCTTAAGTCTCTCAAGTTCTTAACCCTAAACCCCAAGATTGGAAAATTAAGAAATGATAAAACATAGGATTTTTGTCTTTCACTTACCTAGATTTTGATTTTTGAAAAGATTAATAAAAAGACACTGACAAGAATGGACTCACTATGTTGGAACCCAAAATATCCCTAGTGTACTACAATGAGCAATCTCATTTTGTGCTGACTATAACAACCAAGTGGAGGCAACCAATAAGACCTTAATAAAAATCCTCAAGAAGGTTTTCAATGAAACTGGTTGTGATTGGCACCTCCATCTCAATCCTACCCTTTGGGATTATTGTACCAATATATGTACCCCTACCAATACTCTTTATTCTATGGTTCTGAAGCTATATTTCCTATAGAAGCAGAACTACCATCCTTACACATTTCATTGAAAAACATTACCAATGATGAGGAGTATCAGGTTGCACACTTGAGTTAGCTAGATATTCTTGATGAGCAGTGCCTCAATACCTACAATCATCTCCAAGCATATCAAAATAGGCTGAGAAGAAGTTATAACAAGAAGATCAAGCCTCTCCAATTTCAACTCGATGATCTTGTACTCAAAGAGAATCAATGGAACCAACAAAACAGAGAAAATAAAGGAAATTTTGAGGCTAATTGGTTAGGCCCTAATGTTATAACTGCAAAGTATGGTTCAAGAGAATACTAGTTGGCTACTCCAGAAGATGAAACTTTGGATGAACCCATCAACATCATCCATCTCAAAAGGTTATGTATTTGAATCAGCTGAGTTATCCCCTTTTCAAAAATTAGAAAAATACCAAAAAAAATATTGAAAAAATTAAAAAATGAAGTAAAATAGTAAAAATAAATAGGTTTTCTATGGTGAAAACCACCCTTGGTGGTTCCTTGGATATGTGTGTGGTGAAAACTTGGAAACAATTGTTATGTGTAAGTGGCTACTCCATTATCTTACTCATCCTCATCTAGCTTTGGTCATCCTTCCATCCACCTAACACTCTTACATTCATCCTTATATAAAGTCTTCCACCTATCCTTTGTTATATGTTGTTGAGCATTAGACAATTTGGATTAATATCCTAGTTCCTAAGCTTCATCCATTTGTTCTGGATGTCTTACAAATCCTACATGATCATTATACTATGAATATCCCACAAGTAGGCTTTTTCTTGACATCATTAGTTGTATATATTATATATCTTGTGAATATTGTATGTCCTATACATAAGGTCATTCTTGTGTCCTTGTCTAGGTTCATCCTTGTACATATTTATCATTAGGTTCCATCCTTGTGTTTGTTTCTAGCCAGGACTATGTCCCCTATCAAGGTAGTACTTTAGAAAAATCCATTATCTCCCAAGAATATCATATGTCTTGATTATTTATTGTCATCAGAATCCTATAATTACCTA
>VDFB02167877.1:0-14531 GCA_007258455.2 Sequoia sempervirens
TGGAGGTTAATTGAGAAAAGAAAGACATGGATAGATAAAGACTTGAGGTGGAAGATAAGATTGGCACATAAAACAAGGCGATTAAAGATTATTTAATTTGGGTGGCCAACATAGGAGAAATAAATAAAATATTGATTTTATTTATTTAAAAAGAAAGAGGAGAGAAAATAATTAGATAATTAAATAATTAAAAATAATTATTTAATTCGGGAGAAAAATAAATGATAAATAATTAAATAAATATAACATTTATTTAATTATAGAGAGAAAAGGCTAATGAATAATTAAATAATTATTTAATTATAGAAGAAGGAAAAGCTAACTTTTTGAATTAAAATAATATTTAATTCAAAAGTGGGAGGGGGACCATTAGACTTAAATGCTTAATAAAAGTCTAGAAAAGTGTGAAAGTGATTTACAACACTTTACAACACCTTTACAAGACGTGCATTTTATTCAATTTTCAAGGGTCCAAGACTTAATGTGGATGTGTAAAACACCTCACAACCCTAAATCAAGGTATCATTAAGTCCAAATTTTCATCAATTAATCACAAATCAAACAAGGAAAATGGGATACTTTTTCTGTGTCCATAGAACATTAGAATCTTAAAGTGACAAATCTATTATGAAGAATCTAATGAGTGCATATGAGAGTGTGAGTACCAGCTCACACACCAAAGATAGTAATTTCACATGATCTATCATTACATCAACAATAGTAATAATCAAATGAAGAAAGTTTGTCTCATTATAAAGACAACTAAAACATTGAGAATAAAAAAGAAAAACTTTATTGAGAGCCATTAGAAAGTTCCAAAGAATTGAGGATACTGACAAAAATGAATTATGGGAATTCTCAGGGAGACTACCACGAAAAGATAAAACAATTATATAAGCATTGAGATCCCTAATTGAAGACTTTTGGAAGAATAACACAAGAGCATATTCTAAGTAAAGAGATGTGTAAGAAGGAGAATTGGTAGTCGAAGCCATGATCCACATCCAAAGCATTTTCTGGATTGAATAAAACACAATTTTTTGGTAAATTTATAGAGATGTATCCTCAAGTTAAAATTTTCAAATATTTTAAAAAATTCTAAAGCCTTTCTATGCCAATTTAAATCACACACACTACTTGTTTTTCAGAGTACATTTTAAAATTTCTAACCATTTTTATGTTTATCGATGTATATGTTTAGATTTTCATACTAACAATTTTTTGCAAGATTTTGGCATACATGCCCCACCTACATCTTCAAGATATTTGATATCAAAAAAATTTTGTGAAAGAGAAGGTCAATTATCCTACAAAAAATTATTCTTGGATGGCACATGTCAGCATTGTGGTGTCTTGCAATGTATCCCAATATGTGAACATATGCAAAGTACACATGCTATTGGAAATAAACTAGTAGAATTTTACAAGTATAAGATAATGGACCACAATAAAAAAATAGGGTAAAGAAGAAAAAGGTGTGATTTGGTTATTCAAAAGATTCCACAGTGCATCAATTTCTTTACACATATTTCATGATATTAGTATATGTATGAGTGTGTAAAGGGAATTCCCGCATAATAAGATCTTGATGGTTGGAATTGCAATTCAAGCTATGCAAGACATATTTCACTTGGTAGCATTGTTTAGGTCAGGCTGAATTTGTAGAGAACTATAGTTGCATCCACAACATGAGGGGTAATCCGCAATATTACAACTCAATCATGTTTCTATATTTGTTGCACATAATTTCATTCACTTGATGACAGAGTGCAAAGGATGACATAAAGATCATAAGGGGGTATCATTTTTATATTAGTGGTGATCATACACATTCTAATAGAGTTTTGAAAGGTTTCTTTTCGGTGTTTTACCATGATTTGGCTAGAGGTGACATATCATTTTAGATATGATTGGATAATTGTGCATCCATGGTGAAGAAATCATAGCATACCAATCTATCAAGATCCTTAGTTTTTTCTCTAAGAAAAGTAACCCATGTCATCCTAGAGTAATCATCAATACAAAGAATATAGTATATGTCACCATTAAAGCTTCCTATTCGAGTAGGACCATAGAGGTCTGTATGAATCAACTCCATCATTCTAATAGATGATTTTTCTTTTCATTTAAAAATGCTTCTTATTTGTTTTCCTAACTAACAGCTTCAGCAAGTTGAGTTTGAAGGCTTTTTGATTCTAGGCAGATCTCTAACAACTTCTCTTGAACTGATCTTGATCAGATTATCAAAATTTATATGTCCCATCCTCCGGTGCCACAACCAACTTTCATTGTCGAGAAACAAAACACACAACCTTCCCTTTCTCTTAAGTTGAGTAGATGTTTCCCGTAGGTTCTTTTCCTTCTTCTACCACCATGGATTCGGATCCTTTTTTTTGAGTCTCATAGTTGTTGTCCTGAAACAAAAGCTTAAATCCTTTCCTACACATTTTCCCAACACTTAAAATATTATTTCTTAAACCCTTAACATAATAAACATCATCAATACTATGTTTTCCATCCAAACTAATTGTTCCTTTACCAACAATATTAGCATTGGAATCATCTCCAAACATGACCATTCCTCCATTATATTTTTCAAGTTTAGTGAACTTACTCTTATCTCTAGTCATATGATTCAAACATCCACTGTCAATTACCCAAAAGTCTTCATCCTGTCTAGCATGAAAAGTAGTCACCAGAGTACCTTCCTTCTTACTCTCTGAACTAGATTCCTTTGCACATCTTCCATGATTAGCAGATGCAGCTTTTCTTTCCAAGGCTAAGAATAAGCATTCATCATTATCCTCCTCAAAATATGACTCATCATTAGAAATTTTTGCATCTTCTTTGACATAATACAATTTCTTGAACTTCCTATCCTTCTTGTCTCTGTGATTATTATTATCTTTGTTCTTCTTGTGAGTAGCTCCATTAGGACATCTTGATGCGAAATGACCAATATTTCCACAACTGAAACATTTAAGGGGCAAAAAACCTTTGTATTTACCAGTAACTTTCTTCAATTTTCTTATGAAGTTTGCTTCCATCTCTTTTGAACCACCATCATCTAAGTCATCTTCTATCTTCATTGATTTAAAGGTTGTTTCAGTCTTCTCCTTATCTCTTGCAAATTTCCTCATCTCAAATGTAGTCAAGATACCAAATAGATGCTCCTTAGTAAAGTTCTTTGGATCATATGATTCTTCAATAGCAGAGACCTTGTCGCTGTAACTCTCCAGTAGGGTCATTAGGATCTTCTCAATTATATCTTCATCTGTCATGGTGTCACCTTGATTCTTGATCTCATTTGCTACAAGTTCAACTCTTTGATAATAGCTTGCAATATATTCACCTTTTTCCATTCTTTGGTTCTTAAATTTCCACTTAGCTATTAGCTTTCTTGACAATTTTACTCTTTCATTTCCTTCATACATGTCTTTTAATTTTTCCCATACTTCATAAGCAGTTCCTAAAGAAATAACTTTTGTTCTTTTAGTTTTAGATAGAGCACTAAAGATGGCATACCTTACTTTTTCATTCTCCTCATAAGCCGCAATTTCATCTACAGAGGAAGGACTAGAGGCTGGTGCAACATACTTTGTCTCTAAAACTTTCCAGGTCTTGAAGCCAAGAGAAACTAGATAACCTCTCATCTATACTTTCCAATAACTATAATCAATTCCATGAAAAATAGGGATTTGCAACTTGTGCGCCATCTAATTTAGCTCAAGCAGTTAAGCTTTTCTCCAAGGAACCTGAGCTTGGATACCAATTGTTGAAATGCACAAGACAACTGAGAGGGGGGGTGAATCAGTTGTATCAAATTATTTTACTTCTAACCTTAATCAATTTCACTTTAAATCAATTTTTTATTAAGTATGGACATGAAATGCAAATAACAGAAAGAAAATACTAGAAACACAATATTTATGTGGAAAACCTAATAAGGGAAAAATCACAGTGAGGATTAGCTCACAATATAATAATAATGCAAAACCAAATACAAAGGCTCACTGTTAGGATACAAAGGTTCACTGCTAGATACAAAAGCTCATTGATTACAATAGGACTCACTGTCTAGAAGGAGGCTCACTGCCCATAGAAAATCAATGACAAATAAATGTCCACCACAAAAGGTTCCACACACTCGTAGCTTGATCAGGAAATTGCAGAGACCGTCAACTCACTACTTTCATGAATTTGATACATCAAAGTACTGCTACCTTGATTCACTCTTACACACGCTGCTTGATCAAACACTTCACTTGCTCACTCATGTAACATTCACAACATCTTGACTTTCTTTTATACTAGCTTCAATCAAGGGTCGGCTAAACCTTCTTCAATTTAAAAATTCAAATTAGGTCAGCTACTCAACATTCCCATGGTGAATAAGAATGAGAGAGTACCTAAACAACATATTGAATAATTTACATGCTTCCTTAATTCGATGAAAAACTTCATGTAACGTGTAGACACCAGGTTGGCCAATCCTAATGAAAACACCAATGATCTTCGAAGCACGTGCATCTCCAGCAAGATGATCACATGTGGATCACTCAACATGCTTCACCAAACATTTCAACATTTCTAAGAAACCTTCAGGTACATCCACAACAACTGCAACAAACTTCATCCACAAATCAAACTTCAATAGTCCAATCCAGATGAACCAAGAATGCACATGAGCTCAGGAACAAGCCATTCAGAGCACCAAATCACAATTACGTTTGTCATAACATAGAAAAAATCAATATGAAACATCTCCTAGATCTGCAAGATCTGAAAGAAAATACTAGAAGACTGCGGAGCCAAAACATATCTTGCAGTCCTCAAATAAACAGTTTTGCCAAACTAGTTCACATACCGGTGAACACTTCTTTCACACCCCATCAATCCAGAACCTAAAACCTGGGATGTATAATCCATTGAAGCTCATAAATATTACTGCAAAACCGCATAGGCATAAGATCAACACAGAAGAAATGCAGAGCACAATATAGGAGCACACTTAGAACACACACTCAACACTGCTAATATTATTTCATAAATTTTCTCAAAAGCACTTGGAAAAGACACAACTACAACTCCATAAATATAGCTCCATGTACTCTAAGAACTTCTAAAATATCTCAACTATACAAGTACCAGCTGTAATCATATTGGACTTGTTGGTAGATGGTCAACGCTCCCCTCAGGATTTGTGACATGGACTAATCACCTCCTGTGGATCTGTTAACTTTGGGAGTTGTATCGGGCATTAACAAGTCAATTTTTTGGTGCAACGACAACTGTGGGCCAACAATTGGTATAAGAGCCAAAGGTTCTGGGTTCGAATCCCCTCAAGTAACACTGAGGGGGAGTTTGTTGGCAGATGGTCAATGCTCCCCTCGAGATTCGTGACATGGACTAATTACCTCCCGTGGATCCATTAACTCTGGCAATTGTATCAGGCATGAACAGGTCAATCTTTTGGTGCAACGAAAATTGTGGGCCAACATGACTGTGTTGACATCAATGACAACACCACCAAACATACATGCAACACATTTTCTACTTGATTGTCCTTTATTTTTTTAGATTTATATACAATTATTTTTATAGAATTTAGAAGGAATTTGTCATCCAATACATACTTCAACTTTATTTTCTTATAAATTACTCAACTTCACTTTCTATAAATACTCCTACTATTTTTTTAAATTACAAATCTTCATTTTAAAATTATTTAATCTTAAAATAGAAATAAGCAAATAATTTTTATTTCTTTTATTATTTGTATGATTAATTTATTTTGAAATTTACATTAGTTTGAATTTCTTTTAAAATTGATAGGCAATTTTGAAAATTATTTAGTAAATAGAAAAATTGTTATCTTCCAAATAAGACATGTGAATTGAAAAGAAGTGGATGACATGAAATGATTACAACCAATACAACATTGAACAATGATTCATTTTTGCTTGAGGACAAAAAAGGCCCCATCTGAAAGCAACATTTCGTTAATCAACTATTAGGAAGTATAGCTTATTGATTACAACCTCAGCAGTCCATTCTTTATGGCACATTCCATGGTCTCCTTAAAGGCTTCTGGTAAATGATACTTGTAAGAGAAACCTACATCCAACAATTTCTTTCAAGAAACATGCAGGTATTTCTTAGGTCCATCATCTTCATCTAACCTGTACCAAATACAATTAAAAAGTTAAAAAGTCTTACTATTGAAGGTTTTGCAGACCATTTAGCCTAGCTAACCTAAAAGATTCAAATGAAAATTGTCTGCTTACTTGAGAGAAGTCTTGAGTTGTACATAATGTTTAGCAAGGAAATCTTTGAGAGACTTTAGATTGAAAGAATAAGATGCACAAACATAGCGATTTTGAGCATTGGTATGCTCCACCAGGAATATGTGGGAATTGCAAGTATCATCAATATGAACAATTGGTATAGATCCCAACATAAAATTGAGAAACTTGAGCATTTCATAATATTCATCATATCCTGTTATGTCAAGTCACATGAAAATTATACAAAAAATTTTATACATCATACACAAAGTATCAATAAACACACAATTATTTATACATCCAGTCGGAGCTAATATTGGTTGAGCAGATGTTGGAGAACTCGTAGTTGTAAACCAAGGCCTAATCACCATACCTAGAAGGATGGTTACTACCTCAATGTTATTAATAAGCCCATATTTAAGGGCCTCTTGTTCTGCTAATGTCTTAGCTATCATATACCAAGTTTTATTAGTTGTCTGAGATTTAAGGAAACCTAGGGGGCTCCATCCCCTTTCATCAAGGCGTGTTTGGATGAATTCTCCCTTGTCATTCATTGGAGAAGTCGCTATGAAAATTAACTTCTAATAGATTTAGCTCCTATGCAGGCTCTCATAACATTGAGTACCCCATTTACAAAAGGTATAATAAAGTCATCCTGGGAAACAACATTCATTCCAAAAAGATTTAGAAATAGATATAAGTGTTATTATGAATAAAGAGGTGAAGAGTCATTTCATCTGCTTACCAGATTAGCTATTGTAAAATCCATGGGACCTGCCACATGAAAAACTCCTTGATACCCCCCCACTGCAGAATCAAAGTTGTCGTCTAAACATTAATCAGCTTTGAAGAGCTTAAGCCTTTCCTCTGCCTCCAACAGCTCTAGCAAAGCTCTAGATTTTGTCTCATCCCCTGCATATCATCAACCCATATAAAACTTGAATGCTTAAATAGATAACTTTTGACTAGAATGTTAGTTTTTTATTATCTTCTCTTAAAAACCAAATACTTGAGTTTCTAAGGCATTGACGGTGTAGCCCCTTTCCAAAAGATTTTTGACCAACCATGATCCTACGTATCCCCGTGCTCCAGTCACACATGTTTTACAGTCTTGTCAACTTCGTCTGCCATTAAATTGAATTGGAAAATTGTGAGAGGAAGAGGCTGGCATTGTCTATTTTTATAGTCCAATGTTCAAGAATCAAAATAATGTTCGTTTTTTTATCGTTATAGTTGAGAGTTGCGAAGAGGTAGTCCTTGGCATATAATGTAGTGGAATGGCTAACACCAATAAAATCATACGACAATTTTTATCTAATTCTCAAACACAAGAGACAAGGCCAGAGTTAAAAGAAGCAAAATTATATCTATAACAAATACCATGCCAAACCTCAACAAATCTGAGGATGACCCATTTACTCTTGCAACTCTTATGGCTGTAATGTTTGATCTAGTCGAAGAAATCCTCCTATTACACCTTTCAGTGGGTTGGGCAGGAGATTGCAGATTCAAATTTGAAATTCCAACTTACCGATTTACAGTTTCATTAACAATGAATCATGCTCACCCTTAGGTATGATAGAAACATCCCATCTTCTGCGAAGCGCCAGGAAAGTGGAGTTCGTCTTCAGTTTATATGCAGGGCGCTGTGTTACTATTGCTGCTGGCGGTAGCGGTTGAGAGGAACGGAGTAAGAGGGCCCCGCATCAGCCGCTCTAACGCGCTGGGAGTGCTGAACCAGCTTATTTTAGTCTCGCCGTTTCATCCTCTCATATACCGAAACGGACTTGGAAATCACCGTTATCATTTTAGCAATTCCGAGAATCCCTGGCCTTGAATATATAGAGGTATCGTGCTCTGCATTCCTTGGTCAATAGTAAACACCATTACAGTCAGGATTTGGCGGAATTACAAAATGAATGTAAAAGTCACAGAAGACGATGAAATAACATTGACTGGTAAAACAAAATGCTATCTCGTGGGGCGGCTGCACAAGACTTTGATTACTATATAAATAACCCTGCTTCACAGAATGATATGCAATACAATTTCGTTTTCTTCTTCTACTGAGAACATCACAATGATCTCTGTAAATAGAAAACGCACTGTATTTCCAGCTACACCGTCTCAATGTCAAGAGATTAAACTGTCGTCCTTAGATTTACCAATGTTCTTCATCCACTATATTCAGAAAGGTCTCATTTACCAAAGCTCTGCGGAAAATTTCTCGTCTCAGGTAGACCTTCTTGCGCAAACGCTGTCTCAACTGCTTGTAAAGTTTTATCCCTTAGCCGGCCGCTTTAAAACGTCTCCTTCCGATGGAGCCGTTTACATTGACTGCAACGATTCAGGCGTGGATTTCATCGAAGCTACGGCACGAGACCTCAGCGTTGCAGACGTTACCTTTTTGCTCTGAGCGGCGCCGTTAACTTGGACGGCCATCGCCTTCCCTTGCTCGTAGTCCAGGTAAACCAGGGTTTCTACAGCTTTCCCTTGTAAATTTTTTTGAAGTAAAGTATATTAATAATTTAAATAAGAAAAGCCTCTATATTTGAAATGATCTTACTGTATGTTAATTAGTAGGAAATATAATCCATTATATGTAACTAAAATACTGTTTAACATTCGAGATATTTTGAAGTTCAAATCTTAGTTAGAAAACTCCTAACAAGGCAAATTTTGTAAAATCCCTTGTTATAAAAGGAAGAGCTTATCTAGCCATTAAATTGTATATTTGACTGGTCGACATAAAACCTGTAGAAATCATAAGGTAAGACGATTTTTGGAAAGGCAGGTCAGGAGGTCGAATTTGGTCAGTATATTTTTGCATAAGTTCCTCTGTTTACAAAGAAAATGATAAAACAATGTTTTAGAATAGGCTTTATATTTAGTAAAATGCAAGGGCAAACAAAAACTAACAAATATATCAATTATTGTATGAATAGCAGAAAAAAAACGATGTAATCAAATCCAGAAATATTAAAAAAATATAAAATGAAATATCTCCCAAAAGAAATAATCAAGCTGTAAATGGATTTGCTTTGCTATTACAGTGTAATTCAACACTTGACAGTAAAGTCATTTTTTCAAAACACAGCTAGTCTAAATGCATGAATTTATAGGAAGGGTGCTTCATATGATAACTTTTATTTTTTAGTTGATAATTAGATCTGTTGGGCATTTTTTTAATTTTAAATGGTAAAAGTCATGAATTTATTTAAATTTCAATTTTTTCGAGTAATAAATACTGATTTGAATCCATTTTGATTTAATTTTTTAATTTTAAATTTTTTATGAATAATGTTTATATTAAGAAAAAAAGGTGAGTCAAAATGATCACTCTTAAAGTTAAAATAAGATAGAAAATATTATAACAATAAAAATTAGTTGAAAGCACAAACAAAGGAAGAAGGAAGAGGATCCTAATCATCTTGATAAGAAAGGTGGAGGAAGTTGTGGAGGTCAAAGATTTGAAGTGATAGAGATGAGAATTTAGAAAAGATTTGAACATAAAACCTCTTACTTTCATATTATAATAAATATTAATATATTTTAAATTAAAAATTATTACCTTTTTAAATGTTCAAGTGAGTATCACTTCACTGGTTGTTAAACAAGAGATGTCTTTCAAATAAAAATCCACTTTGATCAAGCAAACTGCCTTGAATTCGAGGTAGACCTTGATATTTATTTTAAAAAAACATAACAAAGTTCTGAATTCATTCGAATTGAGTAAGCTATAATATTATCTTGTTATCCTTCATATGAAAATCTAAAACATCTTGTTGCAGGTAACTCAGCTGAAAGATGGGATTTCTGTGTGTTGTACATCGAACCATGCTGTAGCGGATGGGACTTGTTTCTGGCATTTCTTTAACTCATGGGCCCATCTCTGTAGGTCAAAGGGAAACAAAATCTCCAATAATCCGATCCATGACCGTTGTTTGGTAAGCTCATTTAGGTCCGTGGTTAGACTTGGGCTCGATCCGGATGGGAACATCCCGCGGTTTCACCCACCACCACTACGGATTAAAATTTTCCATTTCACCGCCAACACGATTAGCTGCTTAAAGGAACTGGCCAACCGAGATTCACCGGTCGTGATATCGTCATTCCAGGCATTGTGTGGTCACGTGTGGCAGGCGATCACACGGGCTCGGGGGCTTGGCCCTGACGAGCCCACAACATTTCGCCTGTCAATCAACTGTCGGTCGCGTTTTCTTCCGCCACTGCCTAACTTTTACTTTGGCAATGTTGTTCAGATCATATACACGACCGCTACTGTCAGGGAGCTTAATAGTTTATCTCTCTCCTTCGTGGCCGGTTTGCTGAACACTATTATTACGGGTCACAAGGATGTGGTTATTAGAGGAAAGATTGATATGTGGGAGAAGGAGCCGATTTTGAATAGGTATGATAAGCTTGAGAAAAACTCTGTGATGATGTCAAGTTCTCCGCGGTTTGAGATGTATGAGAATGACTTTGGATGGGGACGACCTGTGGCAGTTCGAAGTGGGATGGCCAATCATTTTGATGGGAAGGTGTCTGCTTATCCTAGTAAGGAAGGTAGAGGAAGTGTTGATCTAGAGATTTGCCTTCTTCCACACTACATGAATGCTTTGGAAAGTGACCTCGATTTCATTTCTTCCCTTGGAGATATAAAATAAACAACCATGTATTTGGGTATTTAGTTAGGTGTGCTTGGGAATTTGTGTTTGTTAAGTGACAACACATTGAATATATGTGCAAGTGTTGTTAGGAATAGGTTAGCTATAGGCTGGTTAGTTTATTTAAGACTGTTGGAACGAGTTGTTTTAGAAGGATTCTTTCATCTTTTTTGCTTAATATGTATGTAATTATGTTTTCAATGAAGATAGAAAATAAGAAGAGCATGATTTTAGTTTCATTTTTGTATATTGATACTTAGTTTTAATTTCATGGTATCAAATTGTGTGGGTGTGTTGACGAGTCTACTGTTGTTTCCAAGGAGTCTTGCAATTGGAGAAAATGCACTTGCAAACAAAATAAAAGACAAATAGAGAGAGTTGGCTTCCTACTTTATGAGGACCACTACTCATCAAAAGAAATTGTAGGCTATGAGATTTTTTGAAGCATCAAAAAAGTGTCAGAAAAGACATGTCTCCATTCATTGTACAAGATCCTTTGAGGATAGGATAACAATTTGATGGCATTGGATACAATTTGTGGAAGTTAATAATTTCTTTTCTTTTCTTGAATAAGAACTACTTCAAAATAGTTGAGGGTACTAAATCTAATATCTTGACTTTAAAATTAGAGTTCAAATTAAAATATTTAGAAATATTAAATTTATTAAGGCAGTTTGAAAGGGGATGTAGTTATGAGAATCTATTATAAGGAAGATTTAAATTTTAATCACTTTTAATTTTTGCATCGCTAAAGGGCGTTAGAGGTGTTCAATAAGAGAAAACCCAATCAACAATTAAAATAAAACACAAAGTCAATCAAAAAAGAAACATAAGGACATCAAAAGGTGGAAATGAACCAAATCAATTAAGGGTACCACTTCTAAAAGAGATTAATTAATATTAATACAACTAAAATTAGAGTTTATTTCTAATAATATAAAGGGGCATGTGAAGAGTTGTGTCTATTGGAAGAACTTTTTTAATAGAGGCCAAGTAAGGAGGAGACATTGACAAGAGATTTTATTATTTTATTTATACTCCTCGTGGAGCATGAAACTACCATTCAATTAACTAAGGATGAAACCCCTCTACATTTGGAATTGGAGGATAAAAACCTATAACTTAGAGTGATTTTAACTATTGTGTGAATTTGATAAATTTCAATTTGAATTAAAATATCCTTTTAATTAATAGTTGGTTGTGGCATTTTAAGAGTGAATTTCAAGTATATTTTGAGGTAAATTCCAAAGATAAAAAAAATATTTTTACCAATTAATAGATCATTGCAAAATAATAATTTCTATAGGGATTTTTTATTTTTACTTTTATGCTATATTCTAAATATCACATCTATTAAATTACAATTTCTTGATTAATTTCATATTTATGTTATTGTTTAAACTATTATAATTGTGAACTAAGTTTGCTATATTTTAAAAAATTAATCTCTAAGATATTGCAATGGTATGAGAGTCATATATTTCCATCCTATGATATTTTCCTCCTATGCTTGTCAAGTTATAGAGCCATTAAGTACTAGCTATAGAAACTTAGAAAAAATCAACATCAATTGCCCAAGATCACATTTTTTTTTGAGGAATTTGGGGTAGAAGAAGGAAAAATGGAAAGAGGAACAAAAAATTTGAAAGATCCTAAAGATAAGTTTGAAAAAAAGTTTGACCTTATGATATTTATGATGGGAAAATGTCAATACAATGGATAACATAACAACAATTAAAAATAAATAATTTCAAAAATAAAAATAGTGGAGAAAATTCTTTTGAAGCTAATAACAGTAACAATAATAAGTAGAAAAGTCACACATAGAGAACCATGGGTGGGATTGTGATAGACCTATTCTTCCTATGTTCTTTTGAGGGAAATAATAAGTTCTTATGAGGCGGTGGTACTTTTTGCAAAATTTCTTGGTTCTTAATTTTTTGCCCATGTCTTGAGCCTCAAAATAAGTTTATCCTTGCTAGGATTTGATATAAATACTGTTTTTTTAGGTCTAAAACCCTAAAAACCATAGCTCTAAGTGGCACTGCAGTTACTTTTGTTATATATTTACATTGACCGCTTATATCAAGTTGCCCGGCCTTTAAGTTATGACTTAAGGGTTGTTGCTTCATGTATTGACCGACCCCTCCTACCTAAGTCACCAATTAGACCCACGATCTAAAATGATTTATCACATGCCTAAAGTATTATGTCCATGTCCTCATATTTTGTTAACTGATTGGCCCCTTCGTTCCCTAGTCACATAAGATTATTTAAAGAGCACACACATAATAAACCGATAAGTTATCCACGCCCAACATGTGGACCCACTGCTTTATTGTGAAAATAATGGTCTGCGAAGCCTTTAAAATATCGGTCCAGGTGTCATGTTTTAGTAGATTCCACCATTCTGTGAGAGGTTTACTACTAAAGGCAAAAGTTGGTCGTGGAACTATGGAATGAGCAACACGTGGCATGTTGACAACACTCATTGCTATATGAGCCTTATGAAGACCATATGAGTGCCATGTGCCACGTTTTAAGGGTATTCTATGAGTTTGTGGGTATATTGAAGGGATCCACAGGAACTTTATGGAATTGTTTTAAAAAAGGACACGTGGCACATTCTTGAAGGCTTTTGCTGAATGTAGCGATAGGACATCTGGTATTATTTTATAGGCAATTTGCAATTCTACAAGGCATTTTTAAAGGAAGCCTAAATAAACTCTGTACATCACAAGAAAAGGGACACGTGTCATGTTTTAAAGCTATTAAAGGTGGACACGTGTCTAGATCTCATTGCTTTCAACATGTCTCTTATCAAAGCCTAGTTTATAAGGGATAGATTGAATGACACGTGGCACAATTTCAACAATATTCTACAAGTTCACAAGCTCTTTGTAGTGGTTTGATTTTCAAGCCGCATAATTGAAAAAAGCTACCATGTGGCCAATATGTGATGTCAATTGCTTTTGTCACTTCTTTGGTAGTGTGTCTCATGATAATGTGTAAAGGTGGTCCCCCATGGATCAATCTTATTGGTTGAAGATATTGTCAACTCACGTCAAATATTTTTAAATTAGTCAAATCATTGATTACCATCAGATCTTGTCCTTCTACTCGTTGATCAATGACCTATATTCAAACTTAAGAAATAGATAGTTGGAAGCTCTGGCTCATGTGAGCTACAAATACTAGTAGAAAAGATGGATTTCTACTAGATCTATAGTGAAATTTCTTCTATAAATTCCATAATCCAATAGTAAAATGATTCACTTGGCATTCAAAGCATTCGACGAGGGAATTTGTAGAGCTCTAGAGAATTTTGTGATGATTAGAATTTTTAGAAGTGAAGAGCAAGTAAGTATGTCTATATCCAAAAATTCACTTGATTTTCTATTCTAGAGTTTGCAGTTGTAATAGAATACACATCCAAGTGTCTTGAATTGTTCCAAATTTCCCTAGCCATTGTCTAAAAAAGTCTCAAAAAAAATCTTAGAACCAATCCTTAGAAAACACTAGTTTTAAACTCAAATTATAATCATGAGTGCACCAAAAGACCAACCTTTTGCTTCAA
>VDFB02167878.1:0-13886 GCA_007258455.2 Sequoia sempervirens
AATGGCTTTTGTGAATGAGTGGGGGCATTGGTTTATCCAGTACCCCACATTCACCTATTTCAGGTTAGCAGGCTTTGATGGTCACCCCCATTTGCTACCTAGATGTTGTGGTGATAGGATCATTCTAATGGAGTTTATTTATCAAGCCTTGGTTGTTAATTTCCAGTTTGGCAACAAACACAAGACTGGTTGCCATAAGTTTCCAATGAGGCTGGGAGTATTTAGTTGTCCACACATTTAGGTAGCTAAGGCCGTTTATGATGAATTAGTTTATTTAAATTTGGGCTTGTACACTACAAGGAAGTACTATGACCCCAAGCACAAGTTGAGGGCTTTGCTTCCCAGTGTCTTTGAGAAGCTCTTTAATCTATTGGAGGATTTTTGGGAGGACTTGTAGGATGAATATGACCTTAGGAAAAAGAATTATGAAAGGATACCTATCCCACTTATGGTTGAGTTTGGGATAAAAGAAGACATTCCAGAAACATTGTCTAATGATGGGATAGTTTTAGATCCCGGGTATGCTGCAAACAAGATTGGTACTAAAGATCTTGATCCAATAGATTGGAATGCTGAGGAGACAATTGACATAAAGTAGATTGTAAGACCGGTGCTAGATAGGAGTATTCAATGGGTGAGTTTGAGGACTAATCAGGTCGAGGCTCAATCATCTAACAAGAGGAAAGCTGCAGGTACCACCCAAGGATATAAAAGGGAAAAGAGGAGCATGGCACCTAAGGAGCCTTTAGATTTTATGCCTTCTAATACACAAGAGGAGGTGGTTCCTCAAGACCTTCCAAAGGTGCAGGAGGATGAAACAATTGCGGAGGTGGGGGCTTCTACATCTGTTGTAGGGGAGGTATCTACTCAACCCTCTGATACACAAGAATTAGGTCAAGAATCATCAAAGGGAGCCCTCCATGATGAAGCATAGGTCTTAAAGAAAATGGAGGATGAAATTGAGATACATAATGTAGCAATAGATTCAGAAAAGACTCCATCTGATAAAGAGCATCATGTATTAACATCTTTTTATATGATAGATGATGTAGGGACCGAACACATATTGATTGAGGAAGATCAATGGAAACTCTTTGAAGATGCAAAAAGAGAAGTTGATGCCTAGGCATGAGCTGAGGCATCAACTAAGCAACAAGAGGAGGAGGCCAAGGCACAATCTGAATTGGCGTTCAAGCAGAAGGAGTTGGAAGATAAGGTCAAGTCTGATGAATTAGCTCAACACCAACAACAAAAGGAGCAGGAGCTCAAGATACAAGAAGAGAGAGATAAGTTGATGATGCAACAAAAGATTCATAAACTCAAAGAGGAAAAGGCTCAGCAAAGAAGAGAAAAAGAAGCTATTGAAGCTAAGCTCAAGGCACAAGAAGAGGCTTATAGGAAAAGGGAAGAGCAAGAACGTTTGAAAAGGGAAAGAGAGGCTGCTGAGATTGCTGAATATGAAAAGAAGTCCAAGGAGACATGGGACTATGTTGAAGAGTTGAAGAAGCAGCGGGATTAAATGTTAGAGAAAAAGAAAGTGGAAGAGGAATTTTTAAAGCAAGAGCTGGAGGCTAAAAGGATGCAAGAGCAAAAGGATAAAGAGGAAGCAGAAAGGTTAGCACAGGAAAAGGAACAAAGTGATTAGCAAAATGTGTTGGAAGTTGATTCTCAACCGGGGCTTACATTGTTACAACCTTTGTCTTCCACTACTGTTGCTTCTTCTTCAACCCAGTCAACCACTACTCCTATTGCTCCTACTTGGTTAAAACTGGACTTGGAAAGAAAACAAGTTGTTCAACCACAACCGTTGAATTGGGAGGAAATGATGAAAAAAATTGGGAAGGAGAAACCTAAAAAGAGGGCCTGGGTTCTTCACTCTACTAGGTTCACTGATGCTGGAGAGATTGTTGCCGAATGTGCCATACCCATAATGGAGAAGAGTCGTGATGATATGCAAATAACTAATTATCAGTTGTGGGTGGTAAATTTGGGAAAGCCTACAAGAAACAAGCAAATGAGTTTGATTGATATTGTGGCCTCTTCAACTAAATCCTGGATGATCAAAGATAAACAAAGGAAGGATGAGCTTAAGGCTCAATTGGATCAACTTCATAGGTTTTTGAAAGATGTTTCAAGTCCCATTTCCCAACAAGCTTCTCTTCCTAAATCCCCAGTTTTGTTAACAAAGAAGGAAGGAAATGATTTGGTTCAAATGAAAAGCAAGGTAGGAATGATGGATAAATGGTTGGATAAGCTCAACCAGGAGGTTGATGATGTTCTTGTTGAGGGTTCTAAGATTCATAAGGCTGCTCTTGAATTGGTAGAGGATCTAGATCAACAGGCCAAGGATCTGGATAAACAGGATGATGAATACAAGGAATGTGTTAAAAGGCTTGAGGATATTAGCAAAGTGCCCAAGTCCACATTGCTGGAATATTCAATTCTTGAGCATGGTAATGTAGATTTTGTGGAAAAAACTGTGAGCATCATAAGGTATAAGTCTAGGGCTATACATGGACATCAAGAAGAAGTCTGAGAAATGAGCAAATATTTAAATCAACATATGGTTGAATTAGAGGCAATTGTGGCCATTTTAATTAACCTAGATTCCTCAAACAAAGAAGTCTTGTCTTTGGATAAACTAAGGGCGAGATGGAGGGATAGGTTTGAAGAAATTATGCAAAAGGGAGATGATGGGGATAATCTGTTATTAGATTAGTTTATGAATATCAGGGAGGAGGTAAGAACTATTGGAAAGGAGTTAATAAAGTTAAAGGAGATGCAAAGGTTGGTTTTTGTAGAATTTGAAAGGATTAGATTTGAAGATGATTGGTTGGATGGACCTGATTTAGGTACTCTTCAACAAGTGTTCTCTAGTTATGACAAGTGCATCCTTGAGCATTCAGTGCAAAAGTGAACTGACTCTTTTCACCATACTCAATATCTATTTTTCTCCTCTTTTTGTGGGTTTTAACATAAGCTCAACTCTGAGTTTGATCCATTGGTTTCACTTTCTTCTTGGAATATCAGATTTCTTGTTGGCGCAACAGAGTAATTAGCCTTGGAACAAGGGTTCATGAGTCCACTTATATGTTCAGTTTCGGCTCCATTAATTGTGGATCTTGATTGATAATTGAGAAACTTGTGCATGTGGCACCCTATATGTATTATTAGGATCTACTTTGTAAAGGTCGACTAATTGAAGAAAGATCAGCCACCTGATGATAGAAAATAGAGATTAGATCTAGGATTTCTATGTTTTAGGAGAGATACTCTAAAAGTTCAGTAAAACTTGGTTATTTTACAGTTTTTCATACATTTTTATGTTATGGTTTAAAGTTTGGATCTATTTTGATAAGGTTAATGGTACATGATCAATCCATGCACCAGTGATTTTTGCTGTGCTTAATTGTTTCTTAATTGATGAAAGTCAATAGAAGGAATTGGATTCAATATTATATCATTGGATTATCTGTGGATGAAGTTGTTATTGTTTTCATTTGATCTATGTTTTAGATGATGAGTGAGTGATTTGTTTGAAGCAAGTTTAGTGAATGTTGATGGTATTTGAATTAGCATTATGGATGTATGCAGTAGCATAGTTTATTCTATGGATTGCATCTTGCTATAGTTATGGTTAGGTGGAATAAACACTCATTATTGATATGCATGTCTAGATATGTATGAATTTTACCCATGTTTCTTTGATTTGAAGCTCTGATTCATCTTTTCCTTTTATTTAAACCCCCCCCAATGCAGACTAATTGATGCTATGTAGTCTTGTTCCTTGTTACCAACAAAGGCCCCTTGAATACTACAGTTATATCGACCACTGAGTGATATCAGCATAATTGAGAACCAATTACCAGGACCTTGGGAGTTAGGTCACCATGTGTTATCTTTCTCTTTCAGGAGAAATATAATAGTAATATTTTGTTTAATGTTGTTGTGATGCTTTGACCCATCAATAGATATGGTGCTAGAAGGAGGGCTTGAGAAACAAGCTAGCTCGCATTGGGTCATTTTCACCAGATAGGTATGAGAGAGTTCTTAGATCTTATTAGAACCCTGAACCACTTGTTGAACTCCAAACCCCTGTTAGGTATAGGCCCCGGGCTCGTAGAGTCTTGATCCAACCTTTATCACCACCGCTCACCCCACCTGGGTTTCCACCGAACCCACCTACACCACCTCACCGACCACTTTCACCCATTCCACAACCTACTCAACCTGTATCACCGCCAAGACTTATGGATTACTTTGTCAATAACCCTTCACCATTAGGGACTATCCCTGGAGGTATACACAATCTCCCCAAGAACCCATAGAGGTTCTGTCCTAAGTACATGCATGGAGAATCAAGAAGTGCCGAGGAGCACATACAGGCATTTAAAGATACCTGTACCCATGCTCAGGTGGCTCATCAAGACGTTGTGTGTAGATTGTTCCCCTATTCGTTGGGAGACATGGTGTACAATTGGTACCTAAACTTACCGCAAGGGTCGGTTCTAAGTTGGACAGATTTGGAGAATGCCTTTATCAATCAATTCAGGGTTTATGTAGACCCTACTATCCTTTACCACCAGTTTGCCACCATAAGAAAATAACACCATGAACTGTTGCCTCTATTCAACACCAGGTTCCAAAGAATGTACCGAAGGTTGCAGGATCCTTACCTGGTGGTTGAGAACATTGCCATTTTGGCATACTTAAGGGCTGTGGACCCTTTGATTGGCTTGTTCTTGAAAAGGACATACAATGCTAACGAAACTGATTCTTTGGCTAAGGTATATCATCTCACTATCCAGTTGCAACAACAAATAAGTCTGCAATCCGGGAGTCTAGGAGGAGTTCTCCCTTCTATAGGATACCAAATGTCCAATCCACCCCCTTTATTCAATACGGTCCCAAGGATGTCTTATTCCAAATATGGACCCATGTCTGAGTTCCAAGCTTCACCTCCCTTGCCATTTTTTAACAATGGTCCCCAAGACTCCTCCCAACAATATCAAAATTACCAAAATCAAGCTGGAGGATCAAATTCAGTTAATCAATCCTTTGCTGTGAAAACTATAGAAAGTGAAAAGACTCTCCAACTAACCAATGAGATGGAGACTCTCAAAAAGATACTATCTCATATGTCTAATGACATGGCTCAACTTAGAAAGAATCCCCCTTAGAACCAGAACCAAGGTTTTTTAGAATCAGGGAGGATATTCTAATCAGGGTGGTTATCCTAACCAAAATCATAATCAGAATTATAATACCAACCAGAATGCCAATAGGAATTTCTAGAACCAAAACTCCTCTAATCAAAACTATCAAAATCAGAATAGAGGATAAAATCAAAGGTCTAACAACAATAGGCCATGGAATACTGGACCCAATAACAGAGGAGTTTCTCACAATTATCAAGCGGGAGACAAAAAGCCACACACTGCCAACGTGGTAGACCTCCACCTTATGCCCAATTGGTGTAGACTACATGATACTATGGTCCATTTTGAGGTAAATTTCCTAGAAATGGGAAAAATGGTTAAGATAGCCCAAGTTGATGCTCCATTCCAGGGTGCATCCAACAAATCTGGTGAATCAACGGATACTGCCATGGCATATGATATCTTTGAGGAAGAACTTCTATTTCCCAACTAGGAAGACAATGAAGTAGTAGAAGATGTGTATGATGCTGAAGCCTTCCAAACCAAGGGAGGCCATTTACTTAGAAATCGGAACAAAGGGCCATTCACGACCTCTGCCCCTCCTAATAATATGGTCTCGCCAAATCAGAATGTGGATAATAATCCACCACCACCAAAGGGACCATTAGATTCTCAGAATAAAGGTAATTCACCTTCAATTCCTAAATATCAGGTTAGGAATGATTCAAAATTTGATTTCATTACAGAGATGCAGAGGCAGAAAAATTCAATGTCTTTCTTTGATATTTTGAAATGGTGCCCTACTCAAAAGGAAATTTTGTTGAAAGCCTTGGGGGAAGCAGACAGGTCAAAAGGAAGAGAAAAGGAGACTCCTACTAACGAGATGAATGCAACACTCTATAAAGGTAAGATAGGTACTCCACCTTTCTTGCTAAGTTTACAAATTTTTGGAAAGAATTTACACAATTGTCTGCTAGATTCTGGGGCATCGAGAAATGTCATGCCATTTTCAATTTGTAGGAAGTTAGGTCTGAGTCCACTCCAGAAAAATAAAAAGGTTATCCAGTTAGACAAAATAGAAGTCAATGTGGTAGGAGAGCTTAAAAATATCCATGTATAGATTGGATCCGATCCAAGGATCCAAACTTATGTGGATATTCAAGTCGCAGATATCCCAGAAACCTATGGTATGCTCTTGAGCAGAGACCTGATGAAAAATCTTGGTGGATATTTGTCTTTGGATTTCTCACACATATGGCTACCATGGAAAGGGATAGCAACCCAGATCCGAATTGAAAGTGAGCCTAGGCTCAAACACATGATCACCGAGTATGATTCCCCTAATGAAGTAGCCTATTTCGAAACCGAGATAGGAGTTTACAAGCAGGAGGAAATCATGACTTTTTCAGTACTTCATTCTGATGGCTCACCCCTTTCAGAGCAAAATGACCCAATGATTACTATTAATCAGAAATTCCTAATAATGAAATTACAACAGGATAGGCTGGTATTGGGAGAGGAGGTTGATATGTGGAGTCTGCTACTTCCTAACTGGCTTAGGGTTCATTACCAGAATCATTATGAGTTAACTTGCCAACCCTGTGTAGATATTTTAAAACATGTCTCTTGGGTAGAAGAAACTTGTGAATGTCAACCTCAAGCCTCCACTAATGAATTTCCATTTCAAGCAAAGGATGCAACCATTCTTACGAGAGTCGGCCTTGCTCAAAGGGAATCATCTTCTCAACTCGAGCAGACTTAGGTTCTGTGTTCTGAACTACAACTAGAGACTAAGGAATCTCAGTCTTTGCCATTTGCACCTACCCTAGAAATACTTCCAATGCCTAGGGCATTGGTGACAAAGGTGCTAAATCATGACCTAACTCAAGAGGAGGTTCATGAATAACTTCTTGAACAAATTTTAAATTTAGGAGAATCTTCTGGTGAACTGTGCTCCCAGTTACTTTCAAATACTGATGATCAACACCAGTCCGAGCCGCCATATACTTCTGCCAAGCAAAAAACTGTAAGCCAGAAAAAGAAAGAGATCCCAACCCCAAATCAATTATGGAGTCTAAAATTTGATGGCTCTAAGTCCAAATCAGGAAGTGGAGCAAGGGTGGAATTAACCAATACGAAGGGGAATACTTACTTTGCTTCCTATAGGCTACAATTTGGTTGCACGAACAACGTGGCAGAGTATGAAGCACTTTCTAGGGGCTTAATGTTTTCCCATCAGAAGAAGGTCACATCTCTTATGGTGATGGGGGACTTTGAAGTCATTATCAATTAGGTTCATAGCCAATATACTTGCCATAATAAAAGATTGGTTGCTTACAAAAATAGAGTTTGGAATCTGATTGAGGACTTTGACGCTTTTAAAATTACTTTGATTCCTAGGGAACAAAATCAGATTGCAGATGCTTTGGCAGTTACTGCTAGTACTTTGGAGCCTATGCGAGACTCCAAATTGAAAATATTTTCAGTTGAACTAGTTTCAATCCTAGCTGTCCTTGATAATGATCAGAATTTTCAGGTTTTTGATGACGACCAACACATACTCGCCTTCTTGGAAAGTTCAGATGTCTTCGAAGGGTAGATCATAGATGAATCAGATAGAGATCAGGGAGAATGGGACCCTGAAGGTTGTGATACGGAAGGAGTAATGAACTTAAAGAGTAACATCCCCAAGGGGATGGTAGCCTTAGAAAGAATATTTGATTCTGATCCTCGAGCTCGGGAGAGAGTGCCAACACAAAGTGAAGGAGGGAAGTATGAATCTATTAATTTGGCTGATTCGGGTCCCAAAAGAAATGTCCTTATAGGAAAGACTTGCCCTGAGGAGATCATAAATGAAATAATTAAGGTGTTAAAAGAAGATATTGCGGCAATTTCCTGGAGTTATGAAGATTTGAAGACTTTTGAAACCTTTGTGATCACACACACTATACCATTGAAGCCAGAGGCCAAGCCCTTTCATGAAAAGCAATGCCCGGTCAATGCTTTGATTGAACCATTAATATAGAAGGAAGTGCAAAAAATTTTATCAGCAAGAATCATCTTCCCAATAAGGTACTCCACGTGGGTTGCCAATCTAGTTCTAGTACGTAAGAAAAGTGGGGAGATCAGGGTGTGTGTTGACTTGAGGAACCTAAAAAAAGCCTCAGAGAAGGACAACTATCCACTTCCTTCTCTTGATGAGGTATTACAAACTGTCAACGGATCCTAGATGATGTCGTTCTTAGATGGCTATTATGGGTATAACCAAGTGCTTTTCAGCCATGATGATAGGATGAAGACTTCCTTCACTACAAAATGGGGAACATATGCCTATCGACGCATGTCATTTGGCCTCATTAATGCTGGAGCTACTTTTCAGCATGGAATGGATGTGGATTTTAAAGATTTGATAGGTAAGTGTATTATTATATATGTGGATGACTTGACAATCTTTTCCAAGAAGAGAAAGGATCATGCTGCTGATTTAGCGAAGGTCCTTAAGAGATGTATCAGCTATGGAGTATCTCTAAACCCCAAGAAATGTGTCTTTGGAGTTTCTAAAGGGAAAATTCTAGGGCATGTGATATCAGAAAAGGGAATATCCATAGATCTCGACAGAGTTGAGGCCATTTTGAAATTGACGATGCCAGGAAGTAAAAAGGAGATGAGGTCCTTCTTCGGGAGGATTAATTTTGTAAGGAAGTTTATAACAGGGTTTGTAGAAATTGTCAAACCCCTCAACGAGATGATGAAGAAAGATGTTAAAATTGAATGGAGCAATGAGGCTAAATCTGCATTTTCGTAGATTAAGCAATCAATATTTGAGGCACCGGTCTTGACCAGCCCAGATTACCTAAAGCCCTTTTATATTTATTCATTTGCATCTGATCATTCATGTGCAGCAGTCCTAACACAACGTAGAGGTGAAGGAGATGAAAGGCCAATTGCCTTCATGAGCTCGCCATTCAAGAATGCAGAAGTCAGGTACCCACCCTTGGAAAAATAGGCCTTTGCATTGGTACGAGCAGTAAAAAAATTCAGGCATTACATTCTGAGAAGCCAAGTTATTGCTATAGTGCCTGATCCAACGATTAAGTCTCTCCTTATGCAAAGAAAATTAGGGGAAAGAAGAGGAAAATGGATGGATATCTTGCAAGAGTATGATTTAGAGATCCATCCAATGAAACTTGTATGAGGACAAGGTTTATCAAAGGCCATGGCAGATGTTGACAAGAATATTACCTATCAGCAATATACTGTGCACTCATTCACCAAAGACCCATGGAATACTGACTTGATTTTCTTTCTTCTCAATAACAGATGCCTAGAAGGAATGAATGCTACCCAGAGGAGGGCACTGAGGATGAAGAGTGCTCATTACATGCTCAAAGGAGGGGCTCTATATAAAAGAAATTATGACGGGGTGTACCTGCGATGTCTGGATCAACAAGAAGCCAAGCATGCCATGGCTAAATTCCATGGTAGGCATGGCACAGGACACATATCTGTAGATTCTTTGGCCCATCAAATCCTCATGTTAGGATATTATTGGCCCCATGTGTTTAGGGATGCACATCAACACATCAGGACATGTCATACATGTCAGAATTTTGCATCAAAGGAGTGTAATCCAACAATGCCTCTACAACCAGTATATGAGGTAAGACCATTTTCCTAATGGGCACTAGATTTTGTTGGGGTAATTAATCCTCATTCTTTTGTAGGACACAAATTCATTCTAACTGCTACAGACTATTGCACCCATTGGACTGAGGCTCAACCATGCAAGAACAACACCACTGAGGTGGTTATCAAATTTCTTACTGAAAACATTGTTACCAGGTTTGGAGTGTCGTTCACCCTGGTATGTGACAATGGCCCTGCCTTTTCATCTGTTGAATTCATACAATGGGCTTACGAACATAAAATCATTTTGAAATATTCCTCTAACTATTATCCTCAGGGAAATGGTGTAGCAGAATCTACTAACAAGAATCTGTTAGAAGTGATAAAGAAATTACTTGAAAGTAATCCTAGGGACTGGCATACCCAGTTAAGATTTTCCTTATGGGAAGATCGAACCTGTATTAAGGTTGCTCTAGGAAATTCCCCTTTTAAATTAGTCTATGGCCAAGATCCAGTTTTCCCCATACACTTACATATACCTATTCTCAAGTTCATGCAGGAGTTTTATACAAGAGATGACCAGATTGAGGTAAGATTAAATAACCTTTTAAACATGGAAGAACAGAGAGACGCTGCTCTACAATAGTTTTTCAAATGTTAGGCTGTTGTCAAACGTTGGTTCGACAAAAGAGCTAAGATTAAGGCATTCAAAATCTCAGATCTGGTGTTGCTGTGGGATAAGGCTAAGGAGAAAAAGGGGGATCGCCAGAAATTTGATAGACTCTGGCTAGGTCTGTATCAAGTAGCCGAGATCTTGGGTGAGAACGCTTTTCGTTTGACCACCTGGACAGGAGAACCTGTTCTATTGCCGGTCAATGGGTAGTTTCTCAAGCATTACTTCGAATCGTAAAGGTTTGAGTTTCTAAATTGGTTGTATATATGTATTCTTTGTAATTATTGGTTCTTTGCTTCTGTTGGTTGTTTGTTTGTTGTTTCTTTATTCTCTTTGTTTCCTATGTTGTTTTGTGTCTGTTTTTGTTTTCTTATTTAGGGATTCTCTTTTCTTTCCATCTTAAAATATTGGGGTTATTATTCAAAGAATGTTGTAGGCACTAGGAGATAAATTGGTTTAGGAATTTTTAGGCATATATGTCAAAAGATTTTGTTCTAAAGCTCATGCCTTATGGTCATTTTAGCATGAGTTTGAAGGCTATTAGGAGTAAGGTATATTGTAGATAACCTCCTGAACTATCATTGAAATCTGTCACAAAATAGATAAAACATCTGACTATAAAGTGCCTATTCATCTCAAAGTGATTATATCTTCGATTCAAGTGAAAAATTTGTTTCCCCAAAATTGTCATAGGATCCACTGTAGTTCTCAACCCACATCTCAGACTATTAAAGTCTTTGAATTGAAGAATTTTCACAAGTAAGGTCTGTAAAAGAAATAAGAAAAAGAGAAGCACTAAAATAAAGACAAACTCAATACTAAATGGGTAATTCAAGTATCTCTATCGGGGCTATGGACGCCTGACTGGAGGTAGAGCAATGCTTTGAGAGAACTAGAGGTATCTCCGTCGGGGCTATGGACGCTTGACTGGCAGCGGAGCAATACCCAAGATTCCATTGCATGACAGTCGAAGGACTCAACCCATGTAGCTTGGATCATAGATATAGTTGTTTAGGTGTGGAGAAAGCTCAAATAAAGAAGGATGCACCATAAGCATGCACACACTTAGATTCAAGCAGTAGTTTATGTTGGTTCTACATTTGAGATTCCAGCTCAAATTTACTTAAATATTCTGATCACACTTAAAGTTAACATGTCTCATAAATTATAAGTTTTGGGGTGACTGAATTCTTCAATATCTTAAAAATGGGTAAACCATTTTTCCCAGCCGAGTCACCATTTGTTATGCCTTGCATAACCACCCCATTTTGTTTTGGAACAAAATGGGTCCCCCTTTTCTTTTCTTTTGTTCACCTTTGGTTGTTTGGTTGAGTCTTAGGAGTTGTTTGTTTTCTCCTAAGTCTGTCTTTTTCTCTGTTGGAGGCGGGTCCGGAACCAAATCTAAACATGGAACTCTTTCAAGGTTTCTAGTTCGGATATCGTTTCGACTCCGACTCCGTCTTCTCTTTTGTTTCTCCTTTGTTCTGTTGGTTGTTTTCAACAAACACTTGGGTTGGTCTGTCCTCTTGTTTTTTGGTCATTTCCTTGTGTTTTGTTTGTTTTCTCGCGCGGAAGCGGAATCAGGATTGGAACAAAAGTATGAAATTTCAAGTTTCCATATTGTGTCCCTGTTCCAACTTCGTCTTTGCTTGTTTTGTTCCTCATTTTCTTTGTTGTTTGGGCTGGGTCCGGTGTTCACTCCTGTCCCGCTTCCCTTGTGTTTGTGTGTTTTGTTCTTTGCTTTTTGGTTGGGACCGGAGCTAGACCTAGAATCGAACTTTGGACTTTGTGAAGTTCCATTTTTCAGTTTTGTCTCTGCCCTCGTCCTCTTATGTTGTGTTTTGGTCATTGTCCTTTTGTTGGGGCTGGATCCAGGGTTGGAGATTAAGTAAGGAACTTTGTGTGGGTTTCTTTATCTTGTCTCCGACCCAGATCCACGTCTGCCTTACCTTTTGATGTTCAGTGGACTTGACTTAACTATCTATTCACGTCGTTGGCTCCGTTTCTGAACTACCATATTTATGGCATTAAATGCAACCTGTTTTCACGTGCAAATTAATGTTTAAAGGTTTAATCATGTTTAAAATACCTCATTATCATTATTATTTGAATTATCTAAGAAAACCACGGCCAGGAAAGTCTCGAAAGGATTGATTTTATCGTGGAGGCGAATTGCAGAGCAAATCTTGGCTAAATTCTGGTCAGTCCTGAGGAGTGTTTTGAGGTAGGTTTCTTTGCTCTTCCGTCTCCCGTTTGTTCTTTTGGGTGTGTTGTTTTGTCGTATTCGTAGGAGGGTTTTGTTCTATGAATTTGTTTGCTTGGTTGTGTTTGTTATTTCTTTTCTTGTTCTATTTGTTTGGTCCTTTCTTTTCCGTCCCGTTCTGTTTTGGGTTTGTCTTTTGTTTGTCATTTTGTTTTGTCTTTTGTTCTGCTGTCACTTTCGTGACAGGTCCTTTTTTTCGTGCTCTGGTTTTGACTAGGGTTTCAATTTTTGAGGTGTTTCCTTGCTTGGGTGATGAAGTTCATCTTGAAATCCTATTCCTGGTCTTCTCGCATTGATTATGTATTGTCCGTGTGGGATTCTTGTTATGCCCTAGTTTTTAGAAATAACGTGTCGAGTGAACTAGGGTTTGTGCTCGACAACCTTTACAAAATGAAATTTTCTAGGGTTTAAATGATATTTTGTATGAAGGAATTGTTGGAGGATTAAATTATGCTATTCCTGGTTTCCTTTAAGCCCATGTGACCTAGGGTTTAAAGTTTATATGACTGTATCTTGTTTGAAATACTCTCCGTTTGCTGGAATTATTCCACTCCTGTTCATTATGTGTGTCTTTATACCTTGTTCTTAAGCGAAACCGGTTCTAGAGTGGAAGTTGAATTTGGGAACTAACAACTAGTTCTAGTCCAGTTCTTGTTCCAGTCCCACTTCCGACCTTGTTTTGGTTCTTATCCAGTTTCGATCCCGGCCCCGCCACATGATAAGAACTATCTTTTATGCCTAATACTTCTACGGTTCCGCCTCCGATAAATGAATAGTTTGACTAAGTAAATATTATCTAAGGAGGATGGAGAAGGGATTATATGATTGACTAACCTAGATGTTTTGTTCATCTAATACAAGAAGTTGCTGCATGAATCAAGAAATGTCGGGGGCATCAGATGAGGCCTCTCAGAGAAGCCAACCAGGTGAAACTTCATGGAAAGGAGTTAGACCTAAGAAGATCAAGGTGGAACAACTTCCCTATACCTTGAGATGTAAGCATAGGGAGGTTTCCCTCACAGCTAGCAAAATTGATTCCGATTGGACTGATGTTATTGACACCAATTTGGGTCCTTTTAACTATGAGGAATTGCATGAGGAGACATTCACCGAGGAGCAAGTCACCAGAAGGACATAAAGGATTGTTCAATCCAGGTTGGCACAT
>VDFB02167880.1:0-23070 GCA_007258455.2 Sequoia sempervirens
AATTCCCAAGGGTCTAGTTGTACTAGAAAGAGTGTTTGATAATCAAGATAGGACAAAGGCTAATCACAATGCTTGCCATCCTGATGACTTGGAAGAAATAAATCTTGGAATAGAAGCATCCCCAAAGAAGGTGTATATTGGAAAGAAAATGTCACCAAAGGTGAGAAGGATGCTAATTGACTTATTAAGGAAGTTTAGGCGTGTGTTTGCATGGTCCTATGATGATCTTAAGGCATATAGGGAGGATCTTTTCCAACATGAGATTCCTTTGCGTGATGATGCCAAACCATTTAGACAAAAGCAAAGGCCTATTAATCCCACTTTAGCCCCCAAAATGCAAGAAGAATTAATGAAATTAAGGGATGCAGGAATCATCAAGCTGATCAGACATTCATCTTGGGTATCAAACTTGGTACCAATACGGAAGAAAAATGGAGACATCAGATTATGTGTAGATTTCATAAATTTGAATGTGTCTTCATTAAAAGACAATTATCCATTATCCAATATGGAAGCCATGTTGCAAAGGGTGACATGCTATGAACTAATGTCTATGATGGATGGTTTTTTTGGGTATAACCAGCTTATGGTCAAAGAATCTGAGCAGTTTAAGAAAACTTTCACCATACCATGGGGAACATATGTTTATGTAAGAATGCCATTTGGTCTAACAAATGCAGGGGCTACTTTTCAGAGGGCCATGGATGTGGCATTCTCATATTTCATTAACTTGTTTTTGGTGATTTACCAAGATGATGTTTATGTAAGAATGCCATTTGGTCTAACAAATGCAGGGGCTACTTTTCAGAGGGCCATGGATGTGGCATTCTCATATTTCATTAACTTGTTTTTGGTGATTTACCAAGATGACTTGATAGCATATTCTAAAAAGGAAGGGGATCATTGTGAGCATCTGGAGAAGATATTCATTAGAGCTTTGGAGTATGGTATTTCTTTGAATCCAAAGAAATGTGTGTTCAGAGTACTAGAGGGAAAATTATTAGGACATATAGTTTCCATGAATGGAGTAAAGATTGATCCAGAGAGGGTAATTGCAATTGATAAAGTTCCAAAACCCTGAAATGTCAAAGGAATACAATCTTCCTTTGGACAAATGAACTTCTTAAGGAGGTTTGTGACAATTTTTTTCGAGATAGTTCTCCCTATTTCCAAAATGCTCAAGAAAGGAGCCAAGGTTGAATGGGATAAGGATTCTGTGCAAGCTTTCCAAGCCATTAAGCAAGCGATAAAGGAGGCTCCTGTGTTAAGAACCCCTAATTTTTCCAAACCTTTACAAATTTTCTCATTTGCTTATTTCCACATAATTGCAGTTGTGTTGTTACAAAAGAATGCAAAAGGTTTTGAATAGCCTGTAGCCTTTTTCAGCAAATCTTTACAAGTTGCAGAACTTAAGTATGATATAAATGAAAAAAAGGCGTATGCACTAATAAAAGCAATAAAGGCTTTTAGGCCTTATTTGATGGGAGCTACTGTAATTGCCTATATTCCTAGTGCTGTTGTTAAGGACATCTTCACACAACAAGAGGTGTTAGGAAGAAGGTGTAGATGGATAAACAGGATCCAAGAATTCAATATTGAGGTTCAGATTACTAAATTGGTAAGAGGACAAGGATTAGCCAAGCTCATGGCCCATAGTAATCTAGATGCAAATCAGATAAATTTATTATAAGAGGGGAATAGATCACACATATGTGATATGGAGCATTCTGAGTGGTATAAAGATGTGATATATTATTTACAAAGAATGAAATGTCTTGACAATTTAAGTGAAAATGAGAAAAGGACATTGAAGTTACATGCTATCAAATATGCTATCATAGCTGGAAAGCTCTGGTGGAAAAATGGAGAAGGTGTCATGCTGAAGTGTGTTGACCAAGATCAAGCAAAAGAACTTCTGAGTGAGATGCATGGTGGAGTTTGTGGAGGACATTATATGGCTAAAACAACTGCACATAAGATAATGAGGGCTGGATTTTGGTGGCCTACAATTTTTAAGGATGCACACCAACTAGTGAAGACATGTGATGCTTATCAATGTTTCTCCGGTAAGTTAAAGTTTTTTGGAAACTTGCCTCTAAAACCAGTTATAGTACAAGCTCCATTCCAGCAATGGGGTATTGATTTTGTAGGAGAGATAGCATGTAAGTCTATTGGAGGTCACTCATGGGTATTGGTGGCTACTAATTATTTTACCAAGTGGGTGGAAGCAATTCCAACAAAGAAGGCCACTAGTAAAGTAGTAATTGACTTCTTGATGAGTAACATATTGACTAGATTTGGGTGTCTAGAAAGGATTGTATCAGACAATGCATTGTGTTTTAGGTCTGAAGAATACATAGAATTCTGTCAAAAGCATGGCATCCAAATTTCTTATTCATCACCATATCACCCACAGGGGAATGGATAGGTAGAATCAAGCAATAAAAGCTTGATGAAGATCATTAAAAGAATCCTGGATCAAAATAAAAGGGCTTGGGATTCTAAGCTGAGATTAGCAGTTTGGGAAGATAGGGTAACTATGAAGAAGGCAATAGGTTGTGCCCCATTTGACTTGGTTTATGGAATAAATTCCAGGTTGCCCCAAAATAACTTAATGGAAATGTATAAGTTTGTCCAGATGTATGATAATGAAATTGATGATGAGATGCAATTGAGAGTGGAAGCTCTTATAGAATTAGATGAAACCAGGAGGGAAGCTCAAAAGAAAAATGCAAAGTTGCAGTTGCAAGTAAAGAATTTGTATGACAAGAGGGCAACTGCTAGGAGTTTCAAAGATGGAGATTTGGCTTTAATGTGGAATGCCAGACTGCAAGATAAAGGGAAACATGGCAAATTTGATGCAATCTAGTTGGGACCATTTTTTATTAATGATAAGTGGGGTGAAGATTCGTACTTCCTCCAAGATATGATAGGGGATATCCTTGAACTTCCAGTTTGTGGATAGTTCTTGAAGTTATACTTCACTTGAAGTAATCTTTTCCATGAATAGTAGATTAGGTTTGTATATTTTGTATATATTTTATACATAGTTTGGGTTGTTTTGTCTGAACAATCCCCTTTTGGTCATCTCTACATCTTGGTCTACTCCACCTAAGATTCTAAATTCTTGCTTCATTCCAGTGGAATGAACGTCCCCAACTGGAGCCATTGATGGAACTTCAAAATTTTGCTCCTTATGTTTCATTCCGGCCCTGCCTTATGTCACTAGTCTTTCATGGTATCGAGGTTTTCCTTGGGTTTGGGGTTTTAGTTTTGTCTTCATGTTAAAACCTTGTGTTTATTTTGTGCCCTAGTTGGGATCTATCCCGTTGTTACTTATTGAGGGGTTCTAAAACAACTTATGCCCCATCGTTTCGTCTAGGCTGGGTCCTTTTTCTCTTAATGTTTTATTTCCTCCGTGGGATTTTATTTTTTTGAAGTCTTGGTTGGCTCAAGGTTTCATCGTTTAAAAAAAAGTTATGTCGTCATTTTTCATCCGCCTAGTGACTCCCCCCTCGTCCTTTTAATAAATGTTTTATTTCGCAGAAGGTTCAATTACGCGCTACCATTGATGTGCTGTCGTTTGATCTCAGTCGTTCCCCGCCATCCCGCGATGACCCCACCAAACTGCTTTGGTTGATTTTGATATCGCAGGTGGGTGCCACGTGTCCTATCTAGAGAGGCCAAAGGGGATAAATGTTTGAGTGACCATTGATCAACTACCGTTTGATCAATGGTCACCTGCAATCGCGTGATCAAAAGTTGCAAGGTTTTTACCAATCGCGATATCGTGGGCAACTGACATGTGTCTCATCTAATGAAGCCGAAAGAATAAAGTACTTCTAGGCCTTAATACATTAAAGGGCGGGTTACTAAAGTTCTCTTATGGGTGCACGTGTTTTAAATCAACGAATATGTTATAATCTTGACAAAAAGCTACTCGATGGATAATGATAAGGATGGCGCCTATGTTGAATGAACAAGATCATTGATTCTTAGGATCTACGGTTGCCCACCATCGCATGATCCAAAGTTGCAAGACCTTTACCGATTGTGATATCGCGGGCAACCGCCACGTGGACTTCCTTGGCAGCGTATGATATGGTGGGCCCCTTATTTTCCATGTTAGCGATTGTGTCAGCCTATTTTGAAGATGGTTGTTCGATGATTTGATTCAACTGAAGGATCGACGGATTGAATTTAAAGTCTGATTCAAATATGGTTGGAGTTGTTTGTGTAGCACTCGGGTGAGCTTTAATGGCAGATGAGGTGCTTACTAGCAGAATTTAATCAGTAAATCAAGAGTTGGTTGGTGACATGGGTACTTTCTAGCCTGATGCTTGTTTGCTCCTTCATTTTTCTATAAGAAGGATTTCAAGGCCATAAGTAAGGGTAACAAGTTAAATAGATTTCTGTTGAGTCTAGAAGAAGTTGTAGAGCAACTTGTAAAGTCTGATGGTTTTAGAGAAAAATGCAACTTAGGTTTTGAGTTCATGGGGATTTAATGTTGTATAACAGTACTAGAATTTGACTTGAAATGAAAGATTCAAGCTCATGTCTCTCCATTGTACATGCATATCTGAACTTTGAATAAAATAACTAAGGGTTGTTTCATTCATCTCACTATTGTGGTGTGTATGATTCTATTTTGCTTTAATTCAAAAATTAATTAAAAATTCTTGAATGGGATCATAGGTGTGTAAGGAAACTATGCAGCCATAAAATGACAATTTCCACATAACCCAAATCTGAAACATGCAAGTAAAATACTCAACATCAACATGCAAGAGAATAGACAACATACCCATTAAAGATGACACAAGATATACCCTGGGAAAACCCTCAAGAGGGAAAAACCCAGCCTCCAAAAACATCCACACTCCATGTATTATTATTAATGAAAAACCCATTACAATACATCTGCAGAGACTCCATGAACGCTTTTGAAGCACAAGCTATCCATGCATTCCATGTGACCAAGCATGAATCCACACATCCCATGCCATGCTTCAAACCCTCACATATGCACAAGCTCAACCTGCTAACCTGCAGCAAACTATCCAACCTTAAACAACTACCCTTGTGGTTGCTTTTATAGAAACAAGCTCCCACAAAACCACCAAGTGGTATTACATAAACCATGTGCCCAAAACCATACAACATCATGTGACCCCACATTTAATATTGGGTACTTTATTATTTTTTATTATTCCCCAATATTAAATAATTACATTTTACAATTATGTCCCAAATATTTACATGCAACAAAGTGGCCCCAACATTATAACTCCTTGGCGTGCCGTTCGCACAGAGCCCCACCACCACATAATAAATAAATAAATAAATATTTACAAACATTATGCAGGTGTACAACACCTAATTCCTAACTTTCAATCTCCCACTTGTTGTATGCATTGCATAAGGGTGGCTGGAAATAAACTCCATGGGCAACATGTGCCGTCACGGAATCAGGGTGCTCATGTTAATAAATCAAGATGCAACAAGGAACCAGGTGACCACCATCTCGGTCATGGATAATAAATCCTCTACCATGCCAGCTGCGCGGGCAAATCCAGGATGTCACGCACTGGCAGCGATCACCAAAGGCATAGGCACGCTCGGCACGTTAATCAGAAACTGAAACCCGAGATCCATCCATCCACTATTCCACCATTTCCATCCATCCATACCTCCATTCCACTCTTTATATTCCAGCTCATTATGTATCCACCCATAAACCTGTGGCTCCGTGTCCAAGCATGACTATGCACGTCCAGGAACTCCCCTTTGTAGACGTCAATCCAGGATCGAGATGAGGCCTGAGATGAGGCGTTCCGGGTGCGGCCCAGTTGAAATCCCAAGGCGCAAATCACAAAGGCATACTAAGTCTACTACCAGCATCTCATAGAAGTAAACATGTAGTACAAGGAACATCCACATTGATAAGCAAAACCTGCAAACCAAACACCTATAGCATGTCCTCCTACACACACACCTCTAAATGCCAACTATGTCAAGTATGATCTCCTCCATAACACCCCATAACAAAATCCATAACCACATCCATCCATCCAGTCACCAAGATCAAACATAACATATGTAACTAACATGGATGTAAGCATCTCAAAACAAGAAGATCAAACTCAAAGTAATCATTCCTAAACCAAGGAAATCAGCCCAATAAACCATCTCCTAAACCCAACATGTACAAGGAGATAAACATGCCAACACTCCTCAAATGAACCCTCCAGAAACCAAATACCCATGGCTCAAGATCCATATCCATGAGAAGACAAAGCATAAACATAATGCACCTGAAAGAATAATGGGCAATACCTCTCAAGTGAACCACCGAGTAGACCAAGAGTGGGGAATGAGAATGCTCCTCCAGGATATCCAAGTCATCATGACTCAACCAAAAACACTCTCCTCTTCAGTCCATGTTGAACTCACATCCAACCAAGGTGTAGGCTCCCTCGGACTTCCTGCTAAAACCTCATCAAGAGTAACCATATCAATAACATGTCTCTAACCACAAGAGAACACCAAGCCTCACCTATGTCTTCAAGTATCCATGAGCACCTGTAACCGATCAATCCATGCTAAACACCAAGAAAATGATCAATGTACTCAATACAAAGAGAACCAACCAAGATCAAAATCATAGCTCCAACTGTAGAATCAGGAACATAAACATGACACCATGATCTCACATCCTCTCAAAAAGAAGATCACATGAATAAATCATCATAACATGTACCATGCCACAACTCTAAACTAGTAATCAAGAGTATACCATGACATAATAACAAAACCATTCTACAACCAAGGATCACCTGTCAAAAACCAACAAGTCATAAATAATACCTCAACATCTCCAACACCTAATGTCAAAGAACTCTCACTGTAGCACACAGAATCCAAGAGCTCCTCCATGACACCAAAGATCACCTGTTGAATACAACCATCCATAATAACCAATGGATCCACATCATTGCCAAATGCTCCCACTGAACTGTGATACCGAGCAATCCCATGGCACCATGATGCACAAAACCAACACTGTCATAAGCTCACACAAAACCTGTGAATCCAAGCTCTCAATGACAACATGATAACCATCTTCTAAAGCAAGAAGATACACCGCCAAACCATCATATCCATCACCACCAAACCATCACTGTCACAAGCTCCCACTGAACCGTGTAACCAAGCTATCCATGACATCGTGATACCAATCTCCTCAAACCAGGAAGATACACCACCACAACCATAATCAGGAACCAATCCAATACCACCAATCAATGCACCATCATAAACCATCATAACATGCCAAAGTCTCTAATGCCCAAGAAACATCCATGACATCATGATCACCACCAAATATACCAACAAATCAACCCAACCGTGTCCACATATCTGCATAATCATAGTCAACTACATAGATCTCATATCATGACTGTACCTGGTAATACCATCTCATCTCCTCAACATGACAACCAAAATAGCAAACCAAGTGACTAAACCAAGCCACTAAAACTGATCATGCATCAACACTGAAATATCAATGGGAAAAGACAACCCATATCCAAGTCATAGGTGCAACAAGTAAGTATAGACCGCCTACAACATTGCACAACTTGTAGATACAACAATGCAACATACATGCTGATAACCATGTCAAAAATATAATAATCTGAGATGTACAACCGAGCATACAATGAATCCAATATCAAATATCCCAAATCCAACAATCCATAAGCTCATAATAACACCATAGTCAAAGAGACCCATAAACAGGTCAGATAAAGAAAATAGCAAATAAACCATGCCAAAATATCTCCAAACCTGATCTACTGCATAGTGATATGAACAAGCTTTCCGTTGACTATTTGAAGTCCAAAATCCAACTCCGTATGCACCCGATATGCCCTCTCAAAGCTCAAAATAAATATCTGACTTCAACCAAGTAAAACACTGTCAAAACTGTAAATCCATGGAACAAATCCTATACCACTGTGTAGTGCTCGGAACCAGCTTTCCAACGACTGTAAGAAGTCGAAAATCCGACATGCTGGGTGAAAATTATGTGCGTTTGAAAAAAACTGCTGTATTTTATCCTCTGGTGGTGCTGTGGTGGCGCTCCGGTGGCGCCCTGGTGGCGGAATCCAAAATTTCATCAAATTTAATTTAATTTTTCAATATAAAAATTTCTTCCACCCCTCCTGGCGGACCCGACCAGAAAATCAAACCTGGTTAAATTTATTTTTCATGTCGGCCGGACTTTGCATGTTGAATTTAAAGGTTTTCAAAATTTATTAAAATTGTTTTAAGCGCGTATGAAACGATAGCCCGAACATACCGTTACCTGACAACACAGAACCCGTGACAACCGCTACCGGCGAATGTCTGTTGTAGCGGCCGGCGGTACGGCGGTACCGTCGACGTCGGCACTTTACACATCGCAGACGGCAAAGGAATGCGAAGTCGAACCCCCTCCCCAAAAGTTTAATTTTTAATTTTGTTTTGTTTTGTTTTGTTTTGTTTTTAAGTATTAACCAAAATAGGGCATGTTATATGTCAAAATTTCTCTCTCGGCCAACTTGAATCCAATCATGAGGTCCATTTTGAACCAAGAGATCATCTGTGAAAGCTCACCCCCAAAACCCTCATTTGAATGCATAGCCAAGAAACCCTATTTTGCCAAAATTTTCTTATACCTTAAATCTGCAACCAACCCATCAAACCAGCAAACCCAAAACCCTCAGATCTGCAATAAAACCCTCAGATCTACAATAAAACCCTCAGATCTGTAATAAAACACCTGCAAAACCCCTATATCTTGCCATTGCCTTTCATTCTCTCATGCAACCTAGGGTTATTCAATCCACAACCAAAGCTCTGATACCACTTGTAAGGAAACTATGCAGCCATAGAATGACAATTTCCACATAACCCAAATCTGAAACATGCAAGTAAAATACTCAACATCAACATGCAAGAGAATAGACAACATACCCATCAAAGATGACACAAGATATACCCTGGGAAAACCCTCAAGAGGGAAAAACCCAGCCTCCAAAAGCATCCACACTCCATGTATTATTCAGCAATGAAAAACCATTACAATACATCTCAGAGACTCCATGAACACTTCTGAAGCACAAGCTATCCATGCATTCCATGTGACCAAGCATGAATCCACACATCCCATGCCATGCTTCAAACCCTCACACATGCACAAGCTCAACCTGCTAACCACAATTTTGATCCAACCCTAAACAACTACCCTTGTGGTTGCTTTTATAGAAACAAGCTCCCACAAAACCACCAAGTGGTATTACATAAACCATGTGCCCAAAACCATACAACATGTGACCCCACATTTAATATTGGGTACTTTATTATTTTATTATTATTCCCCAATATTAAATAATTACATTTGAAAATTACATGTCCCAATGTTACATACAACAAAGTGGCCCCAACATTATAACTCCTTATTATGCACGTTCACCTAGAAACCCCTAGGTACACCACACACATAATAAATAAATAAAAAAATAATACAACATTATGCAAGGTGTACAACACCTAATTCTAACAAGGTGGATATGTTCTATATAAGGATTTGGTAATAAGTATTGGGTTAGAATGCATATTGATGAGATTACAAGGTAATGTCATCAAGGATCTCATATTTTATGTGTTAAATCTGTCATATACCTTTAAACGCTTGTAAATTTGACTCCTGCCCAATGGATATATGGCACTGGTCTAAGTTGTAATTACCCATATGATTCAGTATTTGTTTTTCTTTTCCAAGAGCTTGCTAAAAATTCCAAATCAATGACTAATCTTATCATGTGGGTTGTGTTGTAATTATCTCATGCTCCAAATAGTTGATATTACTGATAAACAACCAATTTATTTCAGTATTATCCTGTTGTGTTGAGCTATTAAGTGAGATTATCTATTGTATGTTATTATTTTTTATGATATTGGTGCAGAGGTTGTAAACACATTAAGGGATCACCCTCCCGGGTCTTGCAGAGCCCAAAGTGTATGAGGGATTTTAAATTCCTCTTCAGTTGGTCGAGGTCCTTCGAGCTGCCCTTGATTGGAATTGGCAGTTCCATAGGTAGATTAGAAGACAAACCCGGTTACAGTGTAAAATAGAACCAACACATTGTTCCATGATGTAACTACTTTTATGCAATTGGATTATGATGTACCATGAGCTCCTAAATTAAATGTAACAACTTGATGCTTCTAGAAGTGCAATTGTAGCCATTGGATGAATTAAATCCTAGCCATTGATTCAAAATGTAATTTTCTATAAAAGGCCAGTGCCTTCTTATTTGTAAATGGTTAGACTAGGTTAGAATAGCTAGTTTGAGGCTATAAAATCCATAATTGGTTAAGTTAGAGAAGTCAGTAGCAGTAGGAGAGGAGAGACTTGAAATTTTTATGTAATACTAGAAAAGTAATGCAACTAAGTTGTTGATTTGGAAAACTGTGTATTTATCTTTGACAATTTATTATTTCTTGTTCTCAATTCTCAATGTTAGATGTTAGATTTTAGTTCTTTTGAAATGATGGTGAAATGTTAATGATGTTGATCAATCTCTGGTCCATACTTTTAGCAATTTGTTGATTGTAATTTGTTGTGTAAAGTTAGTCTAGGCCTTATTTTGTGCTAATTTCAACTGTGGATGCTTGTTTACATTGCACCAGTTATTGGGTATGTGGATGAATATTCATAGTTTGAAAATCTTCATTTTCCTTAGAAGATTGCACCATTTCTGCAGAGTTGTGGGCTTGTCCTTGATCAAGCAGAGATTGGTTTTTTTGGAGATTTGTCCATTTGCAACATTCATCATTATTGTGACTAATCTTAGGAGTTAGTTTAGAGTTGAATCTCTCTCAACCCTTATCTCTTTTGTTGTTTATTTTGAATATGGGCTAGTTTTAGGATTAAAAGCATCGCCATGTTGTTGCATCTAATGAAATTACACTTCCAACATTGTTCATTTGTAAGGCCCCTTGTGATTACCAACATTTTCACATATTATCTGAGTTGTTTATGCATTGCCAAGACCTAACATTAGAGACCTTGGGATTATCTCTTGAGGCTTGTTGATAGAGATTTACCTTTCAAGAGAGGTAGGATACTTGTATCTTGTTTGAGTTGTTGTGCAGAAAACACCATCAGTAGTTACCCTTGAATGAAATTGAAGGTGTGGGTATCCTCTATGACCAAAACCATATGATAGCAACATCCCACTAATTCATCATTTCATTTTGGTGAACCTGCACTTAGAACATTTCATTCTGATTTGGAGTGCATTAGCATCCTAGATTTAACTTGCATTAATATTGCATTAGGACTTGCATTGGTTAATTTGTATTCTAGGGTTTTCAATTTTGCATTAGTGAAAGCTCACATAGCTTGCATTTTTGCATCTAATTTCTTTGGAAATTATTCAAATATGCATTTGCATCTCAAATAAAGATTAGAAAACATAAAAAGCATAAAATTCAATTAGAAATTTTTGAAATTTTTGAAAAAAATCTCTCCTAGGACTCGTTTGCCACCTTGGGAAAATCAATCCCTTTGCATATTCTACATTTCATTTTTTGGAACTTACAGTTTAGTTTTCGAGTCTTTGTTTTATGTTATTGTCTTTCTATTTCAGTTTCTATATTTTTTTTTATAAGCATTTCATTGTTCTTAGCTTACATTGCATTTGCATTCATATTGCATTTAGTAGCCCTTGTATGAGTATTTGGTGTCCTATTGCTAATATTGTAGTGAGACAAATTTTGAGACTATTTCATCCCGTAATAGCACAATCATTGGGGATCTTGGGTTTTCTAGCTCTTTCACTCTTAGTATTGACACTAGTACACTAGGTATGGATCACCCCCTCAACAATTCGTTACCTTCAAGTAGTGTCATGCATGATGAAATAAGAGTTGATAATATTTTGTAAGAAAAAATTATTCAAATTCATGATGAACTAGAAAACCTACAACATCAAGTGCAAAATGACAACATTTCAACTACTAGAAGTCCTACTATAGATAGCATTCATCATATGCTTGAAAGTGATGATGGCTTTGACCTAGTGAAAAAAATAGTTCAAATCTTTGGAAAGTATCTTACCCCAACCACTAGTTTTGCTTTACCAACAAGCAATGTCACAACCCAAGGAGGAATTCAAATTCCTCCTCCCACAACAATGGCCTCAATACCTACCTATGCCAACCCGCAAGTCACAACAACAATGCAAACGTCTAGTAATGTGACTCCTCCCTTGGGTATTTTTGCTAGCATCCCTAGTTCTTTTGTGGCATCGCACGTTATATCTCCTACCACTTTACCACCCATAAGTGTTCCATTTTCTTGTCCTTTGAACACATACACCCCCTCACCTTTTTCATTTCCATCTCACAACACAAGCAATGACCCTCTCATTAAACAACTATTCCAAACTATTTCATCCCTTCAAAAAAAAATCTCTACCATCAACCAAAATCAAAATGACACACCTTATGTCAAAAGCAGTCCATTTTCCTTGGAGATATTGCAAACACCAATGCCACAAGGAATAGAAGTGTCTAGATTTGAGAAATATGGAGGAAATGGAGATCCTTCTAACCATTTCAATGCTTACACCACCTTACGTAGTGAATTTGTCCTCGATGATAAACTTTTGGCTAAGATTTTTCCTAGGTCATTGAAAGAAACTACCTTGGAATGGTTTTCTTCTCTACTGAATAACTAAATTCATTCATTCAATGGAATTTTGAGGCATTTTTAATCACTTCCAAGTGCACATGACTCCCAAGATGACCTTGGCCGATTTGATGATATGTAATCAAAAATAAGAAGAAAGATAGCCGACTTTATCTCATGCTATCAATCTCTTTATTCCCAAATCTATGTCAAGGTTCCCAACCCTCACCTTCAAAAGACACTCATAGAAAATTTTCAAAGTAAGATTCAAGACAAGATTGCCATGATGAAATTCTCATCCTTCATGCACTTGTGTACTGTTCTTCATGATTATCAAAATTTGGTTAGTAGTTAAGATACAAAGTCCACTTCTAGCCGAATTGAGCAATCTGAGCCCACAAACAAAAAAAATTCCCAACCTTTTAGAAAATAGAACAAAGGGTTCCTTTAATTCAATCCCCCTCAAAAAACAACTCAAAATACCAATAACTAAGTAGTTTCTATTAATCCTCGATACCCTTTAGCTATGGAGACCAGAAAAGGAAATTCATTCCCTTACCCGATACCCTTCATAACACAATGTCCCAATTCTTAGAACAACAAATGATTATCTTGCCTCCCATCAAAACATATGATCCCAATAAGCCTTTACCCTTGATCTTTAGATCAAATTCTTATTGCCACTACCACTAACAAAATGGACATGACACAAAACATTGCAAGTGTCTTAAACATCTTGTGCAAGACCTCATTGTTTCTAGCCGTCTTTCTGTTGGAGGTGTTGTGATAAAGGAAATAGGTTTGTTGCCTCTCCTAATTGGAACTTGCAAATTTTCACCAACCCCATGCCAAAAAATAATATTTCATTTGTCAAAGCTAGCAAAATTGCAAAGAATGATGTGATGAATGTTGACACAAATGATGATAACAATGATCCTATTCAACATGATTCTATAGATAATGATCTTATGGATGAAATGGTAGGAGTGATAAACGTCATTCCTCATAAGGGCCAAACTAAGAATCCTCTTGACATTTCTTTCTTGTCTAAGGATATACTTAAACATGCACCTAATGGTCCTCTTTACATAGTCGAACGTATCTATGAGAAGCCAACTAATGGGATACTAATAGATCTCGCATGTCGAGAGAATGTGATCATCAAGGAATTATTACTTTGCATGAGCTCTATCAAGACATATATGATAAACCAAAAGCACGGATCAAGACACACAATGGTTTTTCCTACCCTACGATGGGATCGATCACCTTACCTTTGCAAATAGGACCAAAAACATTAGATGTCTCATTCTCCATCATCCTACAGTCGAACCAATTTCATGTGAAGCTAGGCCATCCATGGCTTCACTCCATGAAAGTTGTCCCTTCAGTTGTACATAAATGCTTAAAGTTTCCCTTTGACAATGAAGTATTCACCATCCACCATAGTGGCTTTAATCCATTGTCCTCTAAAGGTAACTTTTCCTTAGATTCCTTTTGACCTAAACCTATGGAACCTATAAAACCATGAGAAAAATTCTTTTTCTTGTCCTATCAAAAGTCAAGGCAAAGAAGATAGTAGAAATATCCCTCTGAAACATGTCCCCACCCACCATTGAACCTACCATCCTAAATGAAACCATGCTCAAACCTAAGACAAAACCTTCCCGAACTACCTCCTACAAAAGACCAAGAGACAATGAAAACAACCCAGTCACACCTCCTAGAAAAATAATAGGTTTACAAAGTTAAAGAGAAAGTGGTTAAATAACCCCCCTCTGGTTCCTTTCATTCCTCCTGTTAGGGAAGAAAAGCAACCTATGGTTGATCAACCCACTCTTGCACAAATAGAACTTGATAAAAAAACCAAAAGAAATAGAGGTTCTAGAGAGTGTAGGCATAGATGTTGTGCCCTTGCTCGTAGATTACATGAAGAATTAAACAAAGAAAATCAAAATCCAAACTTGATCAAAGCAATTCATGAACAACCTCCCCATTTGTCGCAACAAAAAAATCCAATACAACAACCACAACAAGAGTTGAACTCTTCTATGTATATTATCCTTTGACATCCTATTGTGATTAACTTGGATGATGATGATGAGGTGGCTAAAATTGACAAAGAGATGTATAATGAATTAAATACATTATTTTCCTCTTCCCTGAGCTTAAACAATAATTCTCCTAAGAAGAGTGTTGAACTTGGTGCTTCTATTTCAGAATTTTCTCTTGTCCCTTTGGCTAGTTGCCTACCTTTAGTATACAATGAACATGATTGGGAGATGTATGACTTGCTTTAGGTTGAATTGCTTGTTCCTTACTAGTCTTTTACAATATTTCTTTTTCATTTTATTTTTTTTGATTGCATATGCGAAAAGTGATCCCTCCTGATTTTCTATTTGATGTTCTCTCTCTCTTTGTGACATTCCTCTATTTGTACCTTCATTCTTGTCTATGTTGTAAATCTTTTATCTTTTATCTTTTTATCTCTTTGTATTGCATTTTCCTTTTGGGGATGACACAAGGAATCGAGACATTTATATCTCTTCCATGTTGACCCAAAAGCTTTTCTTTTCATTCTCTCTTTTCATTTGTCTTGTGTTTTCCTTTTGAGGGTGACGCAAGGTGTCGAGACATTTATGTCTCTTCTATGTTGACCCAAAAGCTTTTCTTTTCATTTTCTCTTTACATTTTTCTTGTGTTTTCCTTTTAGGGATGATGCAAGGCATCAAGACATTCATGTTTCTTTCATTTTGACCCAAAAGGTTTTGTCCTTTTCTTTTGCTTTTCATTTGTCTTTTGTTTTACTTTTGGGGATGACATAAGGAATTGATACATTCGTGTTTCTTCCATGTTCACTCAAAAAAAATTTCTTTGTTTTCGCTCTCTTTGTGTCATTCTTCCAGTTCTATGTGTATTTGGGGAATGATGATAGTTTTGAGCTCTCTTAAAAAAATTGTAGCAAAGAACATACTGACCCCAAATCCATAGATCCCTTATGTGTTTGGATTTTCCTTTTTGGGGGAAACCCCTCTCTTTTCCTTTTCTCTTGCATGACGTAGCTTTACTCAAAAACATATGACTTGGCATAGGCCTTTCCAAGTTAGCTTTCATGTCTTCTTCTTTGTTAACATTTATCATTTGCTACTTTAAAGTAATTGCTCACAACATGGTGTTTAGCAATTTCTTTAAAGTGGGGGCATACATTGGCATTATTCTTTTGCATGGTTCATGGTATAGTCTTCTTACTTTATATGACATGTTTTTCACTTTGTGGATGACATTGGGTGCGATGTCCTTCAAGAGTGTGATATCTCTCAACATATTACATTCCTCTTAGTGGTTTGATGCGATGCACCATATCCCCTAAGTTGTGAATCTTTTATTCTTTGATTGGTCCTCTCTTGGAGACATTAGGCGCAATGTTACCTAAGTTAAATACCTTGCATGAACTAAGCATACTCCTGTGGACATCCTTTAAATTTTTCATTTATATGGCCACCTCGCATAACACAACTTGCATGCCTATAGAGCCATCCTATTTGTTCAGGAGCTCCAATCATATGAAGTTTTGCTTGTCTCATGAAGCTCAAAACTTTTCTTGTGTGGTGCCTTATTAAAGTTATCAATAGGTATAACTTTGGTATGGTTTGAGTGGGAAACCCAACTGAGGCATGAATTTACCCATAGCCACTTGTGTGTGTGTGGGAACATACCAAACATGAGTGTATGTGTCCCACCCTCTTAGGACTTCTCACTCGGTGGACAACTTGAAGTTTCGTCACCTTAGAGTGAGTATGCTTTTTTTAGATAAACAACCTAGATCTGATCCACAACGCGTTGGACAAATGATCAAAGCTTGATCCCCCCTTTTTATTTTTCATGTTTTTTTTATTTTCTTCATGTCTTTGACAGTGCATGCTTGTTCCTTGTTTCTACTATTTATCATTCCATATGTGTTCCTTTGTGCTTATGCTGGTTTGTCATAGGACCTTGGTCCTGGGGGCTTGTACACCTCCCTTGGTCATGGTTGTCCTATCTTACTAGCATTGGTACATTTAAACCTCCCTTGATCATTGTTACATTTGGTCTACTTTAGTGTGAGTTTGAAGCAAGTTTCTCCTCTCACTAAAGTGGGGGCTAGATGTAATGACAGAAAAAGGTCCCCTTAACTTGGCCTTGATTTAGTGTTGTAATATGCCTAACATATTCACATTAGGTCTTGGGCCCTTGTGAACTAAATGCACATAAATGGTACCTTGCTTAAGTGTTTTGAAGTGTTGTAACACACTTTCACACTTTTCTAAGGTCTTATTAATGAAATACACCTAATAAACCTCTTTTTTACATTAATCTTTCCTTATTTTAAAGTGTTGTAAAGTGTTGTAACACACTATCACACTTTTCTAGGATTTTCATTAATAATTGGGCTCTATTATTCTTTAATTTGCCCTATTTTACATCCAAAAGCCTCATTTATGTGTATTTTTTAGGATAATCTCAACAAAACCATTTAAAACATCAAAATTCTAAAAACCCACCTCAAAAAGCCAAGGTGGGACTCATTCGCCATTTTGGGTGAATGATTCCCCTTAGGTGGGACCCATTCACCCAAGGTGGCGAATGAGTCCCATTTAACTCAAAATCACAATTAATTCAAATCTTTGGTGGGATTTTATTCTCCTAGACTGATTCGCCACTTTTGGAAAATGAGTCCTAGTTCTAGTCAATTTTTAGGACTTTGTAGATTTGGATACCCTTTTTCCAGATTTCTATTCCTGTACAGTTTTCCAAAAGTTGGACTAATTCTCCCAGCTTGGTGAATGAGTCCAAGTCAACTTTAAAGTCAGGTTTTCCAGTGATTTAAACCTCCATTCAACCATCTCTAGTTTCCCAGGTGCACACCTTTCTATCTTCAATTTTCTTTCATTTCATTCACTTTCATATGGCATTTAGTGTTAGTTTTCATTCAATTAGGATTTAATATTGCATATTTCATTTCATTATCTTTTCCAAGTCTAAACTTGGTGGTTAACCCCTTAGTAGTTTTCATTTGGCCCCTAGGACAACCCTATTACAAGATTTCTTTCTCTTTTGCATTGAGATCCTTAGGGTTACCCTTGAATGAAAATGAAGGTGTGGGTATACTCTATGAACAAAACCATATGATAGCAACATCCCACCAATTCATCATTTCACCTTTGAACAATTCTTTCCCTCCTAATGGCCTTCAAATGGCTATCTTTTATTCTCATTCCTATTTCTGGACATTTCTACATGCTTGCTTGATCTTGCTTCGCATTATTGGAAATTCTTGCTCCATACTTTTGCTACTTATTGCATTATTGGCATCACAACTCCAGAAAATGTAACATCCTACACATCTACCACAAAAGTTGTAGCTTGGTGTCTAGTGAGACTACTTTTGGCATTTTTGTGTCTACGTTGACTCTACCATTTTTGGGGGCTTGCATTCCTCTCTCATTGGCCTTGAGTACCTTTGGTAGACGGTGATAACACTTTTGTATTAATTTGTTGTTGGATTTGAGTAGCTTAGTGTCACACATAATGTTTGAATTCATTTTCATTCCAACATTGTTTTATTTATCATATTTCTATCTCTTGATCTATCTGGTTGTCTGTGGAGGTGGAAACACCAAAATGGGGGTTTGACTATGACAAACCCCTATACAGCCCCAACATTTTTTCTCTCTTGGCTATGTGTAGGTACATGTTTGTGTGGAGCTTACTGGAAAACTAGACTCCTCATGAGTTAATCTTCATCACCTTTGCTTTTGTCATCTTCTATATCATTTTTCTAGTTATTTTATTTGTTCTATTAGTTATCATTTTATTTAGCACTTTAAACTTCATTTTATACGTTAGTATATTTCTAGTACATTTACTATACTTTTATACTTTCTAGTTGTATGGATGTCAATTCCCTTATGAGATGCTAGCATGTTACACTATCATCCTTGCCTACACTATTGTCCTTTGGTAGAGAGCCATTTGAGGTACAATTCGGGTTCCAAAAATGTGCTTGTTTAGCCCCATCAAAACTCTTAGGTTAGTAGAGTGATAGAAGCACCTGAGAGTACTCTTCATTCTCTATCCTTGACCTAAAATTTTTTTCCACCTGATGTAGTTTAGGGTAGCATTCCGCTCTCGGATCTCTGTGACTTGGAGACTTGGTGTGGTTGGTCCCCCTCCTCTACAATTTCTTATATGTTTTTTATACTAGCTCTTATAAATCCCAACCCTAAACCTAAAATTGATGAATAAATTTCTAAAGAGATCCTTGCATCACCCAAGTCACCTATTAGGGTGGCTAAGTAGTAGGAATATCCATCCTTGCAGATTGCTCAACCAAAACTTAGGGTTGATCAGGCCTTGGAAGCTACAAAAGATTTAACTAACTTTACCATACAACTCTGGCAACCATCTAAGAACATAAAGCATTCAAGATAGGGTAGAACCACAACCTTTGATTTCCTTAAAAATTCTTGGCGCAAAATTAAATAAAAGTCTTCCATCTCAATCACAACTAGTTTTGTCGAACCCTGCCATTTCCCTATTCGCATCTTGACACCTTTAACATTACCAATGCATTTTTGAGTGGCCAAATTCATAGCGTTGAAGGATGAGGTCACACCTTGAATTACCATATTGATAATTTTAACTTTCTTATGCAAGATATAATTGTGTGACGCATTATTATCTATCATGGCCATCACCCTTTTAGCTCCAAATAATACCTTAGCAAAGCACAACTCATGATCTTGTTCAGAACTAGATGAGGTAGAACCTTATTCATTCTGTATTATAGTCAACATTTGCAACATAGCTATTTCATGAACTTCCCCTTTAACTGACTCGGCCTTGGTAGCATTTAGACTCTTCTTCTTTGGACAATCCCACACCTAGTGCTCAGGTTTATTAGAAATAAAGCATGTCTTAGCATTTCTTTAGGCTACAATAGACTTTGCATGTTTAGATCCTTGGCCATTCCTCTTGTTATTAGATTTCTTGGAAGAGGGTTGACTGTAACCCTTCCCTTTGTCTTCGTGGGGCACAAATTTCTTCTTAGCAGGAGGCATCGAGTTCCTAGCTTATGGTTTCACAGTCTCTCCTTTAAAATCGAGTATGTGATTAGCAATGGCTATGGTGACATCTAGATTCTGAACATTTTTCCTTCTTATGTCAGCTTGTGCCCAGGGCTATAAGCCTTTCATAAAGAAAAAGAGATGATCCATCTCCCTTATATCTTTAATTTCAATCATGAGGGTAGAAAATGACTTAATGTACTCATGGATTTTTCTTGAATACCTTAGCTCCATGAGCTGAGTTCTACATAGCCACACTAAATTTCCTAGTTGAAATTGCCCTCTCAAATAATATAATTAGGAGTTCCATTATATATATATATATATATTATGAATATTATTTTATATATACTTATATATATAATATAAATATAGATTATTATCTAATATATATTAAATTAAAAACAACATATAATAAATATTATTGGGATATATAAATCAAATGTTTAAAAGTTTGATTGTTAATAAAAAGGGAAAAACATGTATTGACCCTTGGTCGAGGCCGAGGGAGGCGGCCATGGGGACTACAACCCCCATGGGGTTGCAGCCCACAAGGGCTATGGCACCATGGAGGCTATGACCTCCATGGGAGAGCCTTCCCTCCCCTTAACAACGCCTTCTGGAAAAACAATTAAATAATTAAAAAAAACTCACAACTTGCATTAAATAATTCCTCATAACTTTCCATACGTCATCTCAAATGCTTGCATTTAAATCTCTGTTGCAACCCTTTATTTGTACATGATAATATATGTAATTCTAATTAAAATATAGAGTTAAATATATGTATTTATATATAAAATAAATCTATAAGATGGCTAGATAAAATGAATAGAAAGAGAAATGAAATATATTTCATCTGCATATTAATAAAAATCTAAAATCCTTCAACATTTGGTCCTCCTTATTCATAACCTGCAACTTTGAAAGAAAGATAAGTGGAAAAAAACTGAAGTAGATGAACATTAAAGAGTAAATCAAATGTAAAAAAAAAAGGCAAGAACGCATTAAGTTGAAAAAACCATTTGAAGAGCAAATTGGTATAGTAAGTTATGGATGTCCAAGTAGTTGCAAGTTGGTTGCAATTAAGGAACTTATTATCCTTTGAAACTTAAACAAATTAAAATTAAATTTGAATAATGTTTAGATGTATATTAGATTTAATAATTGAATTAAGGAATAATTGTGCACAATACAACTCTAAACATAATAGACCATCTTAGATTGATAAATTATAATAGTCTTGGTTTCATGGTAAATATTCTTCTAAATTGTAATATCCTTGGTATTTAGTGTTTCCATGTTTATCATTGGTTTATGGTTGGTAATTTGTGTTCAACAATATGTTAACTATTATTAGCAAAAATTATTTTAACCAAGAGTATGTTATACTTAATCTTTTCATTTATAAATGGTCTATAAATGGTGAATTACATGTCTAGTAAAATTAGTATTCAAATTATGTACACCATATAGTTTGAATTATTGTTTATCGAGTTGTACACCATATGTTCTATAAAGAAAGAAAGGCATAGAGAAGTAAGTGATCAGTTGAAGAAATCAAACGAGGAAAACACCAGACTAAAGGTACAAGTGGAAGAAAAGAAAATATTTAAGGATTGCCAGAAAGTTGCAATCCAGAGCAAGATTGATGAATGTAAAAATCTTGAACAAGAAGTGGTAACCCGAAGGTCTGACTTGGAGAAGGCAAGAGCTCATGAGGAAAAATTCAAAACAAGTTCTACAATTCTTGATGAGTTGATTACTTTTTAGAAACCTTCTAAAGATAAAGGTGGTTTTGGACTTGAAGAAGGACAAAGTGCAAAGGAAAATTAGACTCCTAACAAGGTTGAAAATAAAAGGAAGACTCAAGACAATGGTAGATAGATCAAGAATCAAAGAAGAAATACTAGAAGAACTCCTATCAGGCAACCTAATGCTCAAAGGTACCCATATTTTAATGGTATTTTTTTTTATGCAACAATTTTGGTCATAAGGCAACATAATGTAGAAGTAGAATGAATTAGAATGTTGGATTCTTTTCTGGACAATGTTTTTCTTGCAAGAAATTGGGACATAGAACTATTGAGTGCAGAAGTTAGATAATGACGAATAGATTCAATGCTAGTAGAATGTTTCAATATTTTAAAGGTTATTGCTACACATGTTATGCATTTGGACATAAAGCTAACCAATGCAGATCAAGGTTAAATACAAATCAGTCTGGTCAGAAAAATGTTGTGTGCTACAATTTCATTAAACCAAGACATATTTCAAGATTCTACAAAAGAAAGAATGGGAAGAAATATAATCCAAAACAAAGGAATAAACCTATGAATAAAGTGGATCCTATTGAAGTCAAAAAGGAAATGGAGAAAATTTGGAAGAAAATAGAACCTGACAATAAGGATGAATCAAATGCATTTGTACCTAGGTGCAGACACTTCTTCTAAAACCTAAACAATAGTGGATTTAGGGAGAGAAAAGTTTACAAAGAAATATTATAAAGCCACGATATAAGAGGTGTCAAGTAGTGACACAAGGATATGTGATCTAAGATGACATTCTAAATGTGTTGAAAAAGATTTCGACATAAAATTTGCAAATTTGGATATTTGCGGAGCATTTTACGGCTTACAATGTACTCACAAAGTGTTTATCAGCTTTTTGAAGGTGGAATGCATTAAATGCAAAATAAGGGAAAAAAGGGGTAAATAAAAATGTTGAGGCATTCTTCCAAATACATTCACTTTCTAAGGATGATGTTGAAAGGCTAAGGGAGGTTGTGAAAGAGAAGAGGACCAGATCAGTTGAAGTGCCCTCTAGGCCTAGAAGATCAGGAAAAGCACCTTCCACCACCCAGTGCAACAATTGTAGTAAAAGGAAAGAAGGTAGAGCATAGCACCCTAGCGGAATTTAATGTAATTGCTTCCTCTAGACCTAGCACCAAAGCTTCTAAGAAGAGAAACGTACCCCCTGTTGCACCATTTGTTGCCCCCGAAAAAAAGGATAAAGCAAAAGGAAAGCAGAAAAAGAAATATGAGTGATGATGTACAGGAATAGATTGACCTTGGATTGAAAGAGGAAAGTCAGTTGAAAAGAAATAGAAGAAGCAGTGGTACTTCACAAGAAGTTGAAACCAAAGACAATGTTGAAATTTCATATGATGAAGAGGAGATAGAAGATTAAGAAAAATTGTTCACAATTCATGTGCATGAAAAG
>VDFB02167882.1:0-28326 GCA_007258455.2 Sequoia sempervirens
CTGCCTTTAAAGGCTACATATATTTTCATATCCAACCAGCCTTACATATATTAAGGAGGTGGTACCAATTTGGGAAAGGCTGCTAACATTGGTGTTTGGTAATAATTTCAGATTTGACACAATATTGCTGTTACTGGTAGTCAATTTCAGGAATGTTTCTATCATTGCAAATCAGAACTATAGACTAGTAAAATAATGTTTTTCATTGTAAATTTCTGTGTGGTTTATTGCCAGACTATTATAAGTTTAGAAGTGGGTTTAAATATTGTAAGTCGTGATGGCTATTTTTCCATGACATTAAAAATCATTTTCATTTCCAACATTATTTATCTAACGGCAATTTGTGTGGTTCTTTGCCAATTTTAGTATTTGTATTAAATTTGGAAGGCTTGCCGCCATAAAGCTAGGTAACCGAATCGCCTAGGTTTGCTGAGCAATTCCCGTTTGGAATCGTTTCGGGTACCGATTCGGAATCGAATCGCTGTAGAATCGCACAGGAATCGACTTTCGCTCTGTGGGTTCGATTCCAAAATTTGAAAAGCGATTCCCGACGATTCTCGACGTTTTTCAGATGACGTGGCAACTCGAACACGTTTTTTGACCTTTTTTATATCCGCCAGTTGACTTTTCCCTCGATTTCTGCGAATTTTAGGGCGAAACACTTGACAAAAACGCGGATTTTGACGTGTATTTGCAAACGCGAATTTTCGTTGGATATTTTTCGTGACTACCAGAAACGCGAAAGAGGTTTGACGGCATACAAAAACGCATAGAGAAACCACGCAGGCATGGGCATAGAGAAACACAGGCACGGCGCGGATACAGGAGAACCAGAAAACACGACCAGAGAAGCGCGCGACCAGGTAGGGCTTAGATTTTTAACATTTATTTATTTATTTATTTTTTATTTTTCTGGATTGTTTTAAAAAACGAAAAATTCAAAACCTTTTAAAAATTAAAATAAATATAGTTATAGTATAATTTTTAAAATATAAATTTATTATACTAATATTTATAATTTTTAAAATATAATATTCATAATTTCATATATTATTTTTAAAATCTATTATTCATATATAATTTTAAAAATATAATATTCATAAATCATAAATTATAATTATACGATTTAAAAAAATTATAATTATTTTATAAAATTAGAAATTATAATCTTAGATTTATGAAATTTAGATTTGAATTTTAAAACATTTATAATTTATATAATTTAAGATTTAAAAAAATTATAATTTATACAATTTAAATCTAAAAAATTTATAATTTATTGCTTAGCCTTAGATTTATCATTTATATATTTTCATAACAATTTTTAAATTTAAAATTTGTAATTGCAGGTTAAGAGATTGTTTTTATTTTCCAGATTTCATGGCAACCAGTTCAGCTTCTGTCGGCAATAGTAATCCCTCATTCAAGTTTGATCCAGCTTCACCGCTATGGAGACATGTACAAGTAGTAGAGCAAATTCAAGGTGGGGGGACTTGTGTTTGGATATGCCCTGGGTGTGAAAGGAAATACACTAGTTCTTATAGCCGGGTGAGATCGCATTTGTGTGGAGTTTCTGGAAAAGGAATTAGACCATGTCCAGGAAAAAATAAAATACCTATAACACCTGAGAAAGTAGCAGAATATATTGCGGAGCAAGAGGAAGCAGATGCAAGGGTTCAAAAAAAAATGATGCCTCCAAGTACAGAAAAGGGCTCAACTATGCCATCTACTTCATCTCAGACACATATTGGTCGTCCTGTCACTGTAGTAGAGAGCCATCCCTTTTTGAGAGTAAATGAAGATGAAAATGCCAGTGAGAGTAGTGTTTCGAAGAGAGCAAAGGGACCATTGGAGAAGGCATTCAATAATGATGCAAGACAACTTGCTGACCAAGCCATTGGAAGATGCCTCTATGCAAATGGCATCTCTTTCAATGTTGTTCGATCACCTTATTGGCAAGACATGATAAGAAAAGCAAATGAAGCTCCAAAGGGATACATAAGCCCAGGTTATGAGAAGGTGCGTACCACTATATTGTCAAAGGAGGTAAAACATATAGAAGATTCCTTATATCCCATCAAAGCCTCATGGCAAGAAACGGGTGTGTCTATTATTTTTGATGGATGGAAGGATGCAAGAAATAGACCATTGATTAATTTGATTGTAGTGTGCCCTAAAGGGGCAATGTTTCTAAAGGCTGTGGATTGTGAGGGGCAGGTCAAGGATGCACAATTTATTGCTGACATCCTTATACAGTGCATTAATGAAGTGGGGCCTCAAAATGTTGTCCAAGTTGTAACGGACAATGCAAAGAATTGTAGAGCTGCTGGTATGATAGTTGAGTCACGATTTAGGCATATATTTTGGACACCTTGTGCTGTGCATTCCCTCAACCTCATGCTGCAAAAGTTGGGAACAAAAATAGATTGGATCAAACAAATCTATGCTGAAGCTGAAGAGATCCAAATGTTCATAACAAATCACCACATGTCACAAGCTATCTTTAGATCATTCTCACGACTAGAGCTACTGAAGGTAACTCAAACTTCAAACATTGCATTTCTTTAATGTTATTTTTTAGTTCAATAATTTATTTAGAATACATACATATATATTGATTTTAATTATTTACTTTTTATTTTCAAATAGGTGGCTGAAACTAGATTTGCATCCAACACAATCGTCTTGAGACAACTTGTGAAGGTGCGAGAGGCGCTTGCTGCTATGGTCATTAGCCACTCATGGGCTATATGGAGGCAATCAAACAGTGAGAGGGCAGCAAATATAAAACATAAGATTCTAGATGACATTTGGTGGGATCGAGTGGAATATCTTCTTGCTTTCACCGAGCCCATTTTTAGCATGATACGCTTTACTGACATCGATAAGCCATGCATGGGGGAGGTTTATGATGGCATTGACACAATGCTTGAGAAGATGAAAAAAATCATATGTGAAAAAGAGCAAGATCCTGAAGAAACCTTTTTCAAAGAGGTGCATGCAATTTGTGTTGACCGGTGGAACAAAATGACCACCCCACTCCATCTTCTTGCCTTCTCATTGACACCCAAATTTTACAGCACCCAAGTCCTTGCTATGCCAAACAAATTGCCACCTTACCGTGATACATAAGTCAACGATGGGTTTAGGAAAGCTCTTTGCCGGAACCACAATTGGTTCTCAAACTGAAACCCTAATTGATATTTTGAGGTTTTTTGCAAGTTTTGTGATTTTTGTATTGTTTTGTGTTTTCAGGCAAAAAATGTAAAATGCGATTTTGCTCATAAATGCAAATAAATTCTAAATAAATTCAAGAACTCAATATAAGCCTAGGTTTTGATCAATAATGGTAGGCGTTTCATTATATTTCACTTCCAGGAGATTTACAATAGCCAGAAACGGAGTATGAAGGAAATACAAATTATTAAATAAGAAAAACCTGGTTTTAAATGGCGGCTGCAGCTGATAGAAGGAAGTACGGCCAGAATAAATGAAGAATCCTCTGAGCTCTAAAACCAACGCACAACCTCAGTAGACCAAGGCGCCCAGTAACCAAACACCAGAAGCTGAGAAAGAGAGGCGTTCCTCTGGAGATGAAAATGTACGGCCCTTGCTGGTACGGCCTGTACAGCAGCAACATTAAATGTAGTACGGCCCTTGGAGTTTGTGCCAAAAACACTGATAAAAGATCTTTGCTTAAGTCGCCTTGACTGTCTGATGATTTTCTCTGCCAATCTCTGAATAAATAACTCAATAATCCCAAACTGTGATCTCTGGATGAAATCACCAAGTGCAAGCTTCAACTGGTATTTCACAGCCTCAGTCACTTTGAATCACGAAGAGTTTTAGTTCTCTAAAAGCGATAGATGCCAGAAACCTAGGGTTTACAAAACAAGCTCAGAGATGCAAAGACAAAATTGAATAATAATCAAGATGGTTCGATTTTGCCTTGAAGAGGTATATATTGCTCCTTGAGAAAATTCGACCCAACTCACTTTAAAATAATCATTTAAATAAATGATTTAATTTGCACTTTAAACTTAGGAGAAATAATTAATTATTGGCGTCCACCTTTTAATGAATATAAAATACTCATTAAGTCACATTTTAATAATTTATTATAAAGTATAATAAATACTTTATAATTAAGCCAAATAATTAAATATTTAAATATTTCAATAAAGTGACTTTATTATAAAGTCAAAATATTAAATATTTAATAAATCAGTGCAAAATATATGTTTACAGATAAATCAACCAAGCTGCTGAGCCCAGGTCGATTCTGAGCTGAATGGTGAACCGGGTGCCACACTTGAAATAGCAGCTTCCGCCTGACCTAACTTTCTAAAATAGAAAGTTTCCTAGAAAATGCTCCTTTGGAAGGTCTGCGAGGCCCAACTGACACAAGCCTTAAGCTGGAGCTACCAAACAACGATGCTTTGGTCATACCTCTGCACATCACCATTAGGCCTATTGAGGGATCCAGAATTATAAGGCTAACTCTCGTCAAGCGATTAATGACTAAAGGCAGAACATGACACTCTTGTTAAACTCTTACTTGATACTGAGATGGAAGATATAGTTTCAAGTGAATTTGCTAGTTTTTGTGACTCTAATAATCAAAGTGCTGCTGCTATCCGTGACAAATATAACAAGGATGCTCACTCTTGGTGGTACCTCAATGGCTGCAAGATGCCACACCTCCAAGTTCTTGCAATAAAAGTCTTATCTCAAGTAAGTTTTAACGTTTTAAGTTTTATCATTTAAAAATTTAAAACTAAAATGCGTTATTTTCAAATTTGAAGTTTGATTTACAATTTTTTTAATTTAACAACTCTAATGAGAGCTCCCTTTGCTTCAATAGGTTGCTAGTTCTTCTTCAGCTGAGCGGAATTGGAGTACATACTCCTTCATCCACTCAGTCAAGCGCAATCGATTGGCATCACACAAAGCAGAGGAGCTAGTTTATGTTCATTCCAACTTGCGCCTTATTAATCACAAAGAGGATGAGTACAAAGAAGGGGCAGCAAAGATGTGGGATGTAGAACCAGAGCGAGCTGACCTAGATCTTTCTTTGGCTGCAATTGCACAATCTTCTTCAATTTTTGAGGAGTCAAGTAGTCAACATACTTTTAGTGCACGTGCTAATGTGGTTCCATCATCTAATGTTAATGTTGATGATGATCTTAGTCTTGATGATGAGCCATTTGATGCAATTCGAAATTAGTGAATTGGTTACTATTTGTATTTTGTAAATGTTAAACAATGATTATCTATCATGACATTCAAGTTTGATCCTTTTGATATTGAAAACCGAATTTAAATTAGTATATTATGTTTCAAAAATTGAAATTTGTCATGGTATTGTTTATCATATGTATTGGTATATGACATTCTAAACTTATTTTGTTTCTATGTTGCATATATATATATATATATTTAAATATTTTATTATATTTTTGTACGGACGTACCCGATTCCGTACCCAAGCCCCCAAATTTTTTTGCCGTACCCACATACCGTACCCACGTACCCGTACCCGTGCCTGTACCCGATTCGGCAACTTAGCCATAAAGCATTACCTTATTTCCAGATTTTTGTATCAGTTTCTATATTGAGTTGTGTGCCTTGTTACTAACAAATTTTTTTCTATAATAATTAGTCTAACCCCTTTTACTGTATGCTTTCACCTTGCCCACATTGGGATCTTGGTAATCAAAAGGTGTTAAGGTTGCATCTATTGTCCATGTGAATTGCAAAAGCAAAAAAAAAATTGTTTAAGACATTACAGTGATATTAGAGTTGTGATCTTGCCTGTTTATTTGCAAGCTAACCATTTGATGTAGAGAATCACACGTGTCTTAGTGATAGAGAGATCAAATTCTATCAAAGGGAAAGGAGAGCTTAGTGTCTCGACCCTTTTAATACAGAAGCATAGTTTCCATTCGCAAAGTTTGAGAGAGAATATTAGTATGGTAGAAAGAAAAAAGAGAATTACTAATTAAATTGAAATAACCAATTTTTAGCTCAATGCCATCATACAAGATCAGCAACAATTGAAAAATCTAGTGACACAGATGATGCATACATTTTAGAACATGAATACTTCTAGAGCAAATCAGAATTATAATGGTGAAGGAAGTAAAATAACAATTAACAGTAATAATCACACTAGAATGGTGATTAGTTCTACAACCAAACCTCTTCAACCCAAGTTCTTGACAAGAGAAGTAGGACTTGAGGGAGGAGAGAAACATAATTAGAATAATGGAGACAACTTTGTGGATTACTTGCATGATTCCCAATCCTTGGGAGAGGAGTTTCATGCAACCATGTCTCTAGAAGATTTCTGCAACTTGAAAATGAGAAATCGACCTAGGAGGGAGAGAAACAAAAACTATAATAGTTAAGATTTGCAACAATGATTGGGCAAGTTGTCAATACCCACCTTTGATGGTACAAACAAATATATAGCTTGCGCTTGGATCTAGAAGCTGGGCACTTATTTCTCTCTAAACCCCATGTTTGAAGGGGAAGCAATCAAATATGCTACACTCAATTTGGAGGGAGTGGCACATGAATGGTGGGACCACAAAATGATCGTTCAAGGTCATAGTTTGTGTAATCTCCTTCTCGAACCGACTTTCCGTGACCGTTGGCCTTTTCTGGAAACCCGAAGGCTAGTCGAAGGTAAAATTAGGGTTTCCTATTTTTAAGGATGTCCTTGCTCAGAGTTAGTGGATTCAATGGCGGATTCTTTCTGGGTTTTCAGAGAGCTTCACAGTGGTATGTTCATCTCGGCTTTCTGAGCATTTCCAGGAATTTACTATTTTTAGTAAATTCTATTTTTAGCAGTAGCAGTTGGTCTCAAGTGGTTGACTTTCCCCTTCAGTTGACTCAAGTTTCCATTAGGTTTGCTTTAGAATGCAGTTTTGGAGAGATAAGCTCATTTCACTTAAAAATAACATTATATTTTAAATGTTATTTTATCACCTTGGCCTAGTCAAATAACTTAATGTTATTTTAAAAGGTGGACTTGAAGGGTGGCGCCATCATTGAGGATATATTAAATTTATATTGAATTTATCAAAGTCAAAACTAAGCCTTAAGGAGGACGCATTTATTTAAGTGAGAAATTTAATTAAATGAAGTCAAAATTAAAGATGCATGGAAAAGGACGCCATCTCTTGTGATTAGGGTTTTGACTCTGGAAAAGAAGTTAGGGTTTCAAGGAAGGTCAACAGAAACTTATAAAAGACAGCCTTGGGTTCTCTTTTGGATATCTTTTATCTACAGGAATGTTATGCTGCCGGATTGGCTTTGGGATTGCTTCGAGGAATGAAGGCCTCCTAGCTTGGGCATTGCTTCTCGCTTGAAAGACAGCGACTAGTGGTGATTAGTCTAGTTTGTGAGTTACATTTAGTTTATGCATTGTAATCAGCTTATCGCATGGTTAGATCTGATTTGCATATTAGTGGTTTTCAGCATTTTGCATTATTTGTTACAGCAGATTCATGTTTTTATTCATAAATCAAAAAATATCAAAAATCTTGTTCTGGGTATTGTCTCATTGGTTTTCTCTGTTGGAAGAGACCCTTCATGAATATTTGCAGATTTTAGTACGAAGCTTATGATTTTATAATGCAAATCCGTCATTCCTTGAAGGCCGAACTTTCTAGAGTGCATTGGGATTCGTGTCAGTAATTAATAGCCATTTTTAGATGCCATTTCTTATTACTAAGTTAGGTGCCATCATTTTTAGGGTCTATTGCATCAGATTTGAGATCATTTGGGTGAGAAATGAGAGAGATATGAGCATATGAGTGAATTCCTAGGTTGCTGGTTTTTAATTTAAAAGTGCAGATTTGTGGAAAAACAGAATTTGTATTTTGAACATTGGAAGGTTTATTGTTTTGGCTCTTCTAATCATTCTAAGAAGAGATCTTTTGATGTAATGTTAAGCTCTCAAATTCCTATGCTACCAGCAGGCGAATGAACATCATTTTGTAAGCTGACAGTAGTACTGGCAGCGGTTCTTTAATCTTGCTCAATTCTGATTTGTAATTGCTTATCTGATATTCGGAAGTTGTTTTTGTAATATCTAGCATCTCCGTCATATGGTAGCTCCCATTCCGTCTCGGTCTGGAAAGCACATTCTTGACGTCGAGTATTTACAGCATCATTGTTTAGTTTCATTCAAGCATTGTTTTTGTAATCACTCCGTCATATGGTCGCCCCTCACTCCGCATTGGATTGGGTAGCACATACTTGACGTTGAGTTCCCTTTCAGCATTTAGAGTAGAAGACCCTCTGACCATATGCTCGCCATCATCGGCGCCATTCTTGGTTAGAGTTGCTTTCAGCATAAGCAGTTTGAATTTAGATCCTCTGACCAATGCTCGCCATCATCGGCGCCATACTGGTTAGAGTTGCTTCAGTACGTTTGGGTTTATCTTCTAACCTTAACGGGTACTTTGATTGTAATGTTGTAATTTGAAATTTGTGAAAAACGAAAAAAATTGGCTCGGAATATTTCAGTGGTATCAGAGCCAAGATCCTGCCATCCTGTGCCCAACAAGGTTTAGTTGTCAGTTGTATGATAGAGAAATCAGTTTGTACACCAGAGGTCAGAACGGAGTTCAACTCAGTTTAGAAGTGGCAGATAAACATGGCTAACAGAGAAGAGATAAAGTTGGAACAAACACTTTTTGAGACCGGGAATAGACTTGACAAAGAATGTAAGTCAAGGGAAGATGAAAGGAATAATCTTCAAATATTGGAACAATGTTTGAGACAGGTGAAGCAGTCACCTTCTGAAATGATGCAGTTGGCATTATCACCGGCATTTCACCTTTTAGTTCAGCCCTATTGGCTGGGACACCCAAATGAAGAAATCAAGCTGCTGATTACTTCTTGCTTCATGGAGTTAATGAGAATAATGGTTCCCATGACACCCTATGATGATGAAACCATGAAAATCATTCTGAATATGATTGTAGAAAGTTTCCAAGATCTTGATGAAACTGGAAGCAATCTATTTGCTAGAAAGGTTGCTATCTTAAAAACATTTTCAGATCTCTGGGTAAGTAACTTGCTGTTTGCCTTGGAAATGCATGATCAGATTTATCACTTGTTCCATTACCTCTTCATATCCACTTGGAGTGAGCAAGAAGAGGATGTTATTGCAGCTGTGAAGAAAATCCTTATTCTCACCATTAATGAGTTAGATGAAATTCCACCAAATGTCCAATCTCTCCTCTTGGACACATATGAGTGTAAAAAAAAGGATTCTCCTATTACTGCTATGCTGATCAAGGAATTATTTAATCAATGTGAAGAGAAATTGAAGCCACTTTTGGAGAAGTCTGAACAAGATGCAAGAATATTTAGTGATCCTGATGATATAGATAATTCCAAAGAGTCTATACAAGGTCATATTGAAGATTTGGTAAAGAATGATTCTCTTCATGTTGCTGGCTCAACTTTTGAAGAAGTTCCACATGAAGAAATCAGTGACATACTTCCTCATGGTGAAGATAATGACGGTGAAGTTTTCAAAACAGCAAGCAATGAAGATTTTTCACTTCATTATGATGGTGACTTTGAGCTTGAGCAGAAAACTCGGTCTTTGGAGAGAAATGTTTTTGACGATATCAGTTTGAGGGATTTGGGACTTGACTTATTCAAAGAGTCATCACTACAAAGGGAGCATGATAAGTTTTTTCCTGTTGATCATCTTAATCAACCCACTAGCATTTGGGATCCAGGTGTGTTGGCACCAACGTATGAAAGAGAACCTTTGTGGGACGAAATTTCCCTTTGATCCTGATGAAGACCAAAGTTTCGTTTGCATCGCAAGCTATAAGGAGGGCACAAAAGGAAAAATTGTCTTTGATGAAGAAGCTTGCTCTGAAGAGTTCCATGGTGACCCTTTCGAGTTGGTTGCAGCCACCAAGGAGGATGTTGTTTCTTCTAAAACTTTCAGAACAACATTCGATGATTCTTCGTTCAAGTTAGGGGCTGCCATAGCCTTTGAACAAGAAGACCAAGTGGCTCTTGATGATGTAGAGTTTGAAGGTGTTACTAAACACAAATATGATTTTCCAATGCTTGAAGCTGATTGCAAACTTGGGGTCAAAGAATCTGTGAAGTATGATGTTTTTTTTGACAATGAGCACTCTCCACTAGTCAATGGCGAAGTTCATGAATGTTGGAGCAGCAATGAAGGCAGCAAAGACAAGGGACAAGGTGCTGATTTTCAGTTGCAGCCTATCAGCAGTTCATCATCTTTGAATTCTCATGATTGGGACAAACAATTCAAGGTGTCCATTGACAAGGAAGTGCAAGCTTTATCCTTGTTTGATCACACACATAGCTTGGTTGAGGAATTGTACTGGAAGGCTCAGCTTGAAGAGAGACAAAGAGGAGTGAAAGATGAAGTTGCTCTTCCCAATCTGCAACTTATCAGAAACTCTTTGGTAACCTTGAAGTCCGAGTACATGCACTTGGTTGAAGATCGTGATTATGCCATTGAAGTTGCAAAGAAGACCATTTGTGCTTCTCAAGATAGAGTGAGAAAGATTGATGAACTTTCTCTGGAGCTTGGATCAACAAGAGCTACGCTAGAAGAAACTCAAATGGCATTAATGGAAATAGAAAATCAGTTTGCTGATTTCAAAATTTTCACAAAGCAAGAGAATGCACATAAAGCCGAAGAAATCAAGCAAGTTTTTTGTGAGCTTGATAGTCTTCGAGAAGAGTTTGACCTTGAAGGTTTCACGAGAAGGACTGAAGTTACAAGTGCAGATTTAGATCAGCAAGATGGATGGAATAACTTTTCAAATTTTGACAATTCTCTCTTTGAAGAAGGTGATGAAGGAGATTATGGCAATCCTCTCTATGTGATGGAAGATGAAACAAAGAATGAGACTGAGTATGGTTTCCAGTGCTTGGATGCTTTGATCTCACTCCATGTGGATGTGCCACGTTTGCTGATTAGTCATGAATGCATAAGTGGGTTTGAGGATGAATTCTATACATGGGAAGTGTTGATTCGAGGAGATTTCAACATCTTCGGCACCAAGTTGTTAACAAGGCAAGATTTGGTAGCTGCTGGTAACTTCAATACAGCAGCAAGAAGCGAAGATTTAAGTCTTGTTACTCATGAAGAAGGGAATGAAGATGGACCAGAACTTGGTGTTTGCATGTTTGTCAATCCATCTCTTTGGTTGAACAATACTTTGGCACATATTGGTCTATTTTTGGATTTGGATTTGAAGTCATTTAATAGTTCATGCTCCCATGTTGTTGAAGCTTTCATAGATAGGCTTCAAAGGTTCATTAGCGGAGGCATCAATCTCTTCAGTATGCACTTGATCCTTACTAGCATTTGGGAATGCGTTGAGTTTTCTTTTCAGTATGTTGGAGATCACTTTCAGTTGGGTATCCATGCTTGGGATTCTCAATATGGGTTGATAGAGCTTATTACTTATGGAAAGGAAGGACTTTTTGAAGGATAAGGATCAAAATTTCAGTATTAATGATGTTGTGACTTTCTTTTCCAGCCCCATGATGGTTCCGTTTGTTCATCGACAAATGGATTGGAGAGAAATTTTGAGTATGGATTGGAAAGAGGAACAATTGGTTGCTCTTGGCGTTGAACCTTGGCTAAGGCAAGAGCAGATTTTGAGACTCGTGCTTGCTGGTTGGAGGCAGACCAGCCCTGTTACTTGTGGAGTTACTCTCGTTTGGGAGAGTTTTTTCATCACCACTTGCCAACGAGGTGGTAGTTTTCAGATGGAGATTGCTCTAGTATGTTTTTCGGCCATTTTTGAGTTGTTACCTTGCAACTCTATGCTCATATCATACACTCACACTTGGGAATTTCTTTGGTGCTGCTGTTTTTTCTTGTGTGAGGTACTAAAATCAGTTGCACTTCGCTGACTTTGGCCTTGAACAGCAGAGATTATTTGTTCCTTCGCACCTATTCTACTTTTGGAGTGCATCCTATGGAGGTTTGTGAAGCAAATTTTGATAGTTTCTTTACTATATTGGTTTTGGACAACGAACTTCCACATGCTTTGGCTTTCCCTTCTGAGACTCTTGGAGTTGGAACAGTAAGAGTGATTAGAAGTCTTCATGGTGGTGTCGATATAATTCAGTTGATGCATAGTAGCTCCAGAAGAAGCCATGAGGCTGAATTTGTTGAGCTCTTGCAAAGGATTGCTTTCCTCTTTGCAAGAAGATTTGAAGATATCATTTTTTCCATCAGGGCTTCGTTTGTTACAATATGGAGGTATGTTGAGGAGTTTGATTTTGAGTTGAGCAGCCTATCCATTGTGGTTGACAGTGGTATAGTTGATACTGTTGACTTTGGGCCTCTTGGACATGAGACGTCGCATGAAGCTGGTCTCAGTCCTTTAAGGTTTTTCAGTATGAGTATCATGGACAATAACACTTTGGGGTTACAAGGAAGGTTAGTGCAGCATAGGCATGATGATTTCACGGATGTGATCAGAGTGGAGCAGCATCGGCATGGTGGGTCCTTCCTGCGATGGGTTTGGGAACCAGGGATCATACTTGTTGCGTATGGTTTGGTTTTAAAATTTCTGGAGTTGTGGTGGTATTGCTTGAGGACAAGCAATTTTGGGAAGGGCGGATTGTAATGTCCCCTTCTCGAACCTGATTTTCCAGTGACCGTTGGCCTTTTTTTGGAAACTCGAAGGCTAGTCGGAAGGTAAAATTAGGGTTTCCTATTTTTAAGGATGTCCTTGCTCAGAGTTAGTGGATTCAATGGCGGATTCTTTCTGGGTTTTCAGAGAGCTTCACAGTGGTATGTTCATCTCGGCTTTCTGAGCATTTCCAGGAATTTACTATTTTTAGTAAATTCTATTTTTGGCAGTAAACAGGTTGGTCTCAAGTAGTTGACTTTCCCCTTCAGTTGACTCAAGTGGCGTATTCAGTTTCGGGCTTTAGAATGCAGTTTTGGAGAGATAAGCTCATTTCACTTAAAAATAACATTATATTTTAAATGTTATTTTATCACCTTGGCCTAGTCAAATAACTTAATGTTATTTTAAAAGGTGGACTTGAAGGGTGGCGCCATCATTGAGGGTATATTAGATTTATATTGAATTTATCAAAGTCAAAACTAAGCCTTAAGGAGGACGCATTTATTTAAGTGAGAAATTTAATTAAATGAAGTCAAAATTAAAGATGCATGGAAAAGGACGCCATCTCTTGTGATTAGGGTTTTGACTCTGGAAAAGAAGTTAGGGTTTCAAGGAAGGTCAACAGAAACTTATAAAAGACAGCCTTGGGTTCTCTTTTGGATATCTTTTATCTACAGGAATGTTATGCTGCCGGATTGGCTTTGGGATTGCTTCGAGGAATGAAGGCCTCCTAGCTTGGGCATTGCTTCTCGCTTGAAAGACAGCGACTAGTGGTGATTTAGTCTAGTTTGTGAGTTACATTTAGTTTATGCATTGTAATCAGCTTATCGCATGGTTAGATCTGATTTGCATATTAGTGGTTTTCAGCATTTTGCATTATTTGTTACAGCAGATTCATGTTTTTATTCATAAATCAAAAAATATCAAAAATCTTGTTCTGGGTATTGTCTCATTGGTTTTCTCTGTTGGAAGAGACCCTTCATGAATATTTGCAGATTTTAGTACGAAGCTTATGATTTTATAATGCAAATCCGTCATTCCTTGAAGGCTGAACTTTCTAGAGTGCATTGGGATTCGTGTCAGTAATTAATAGCCATTTTTAGATGCCATTTCTTATTACTAAGTTAGGTGCCATCATTTTTAGGGTCTATTGCATCAGATTTGAGATCATTTGGGTGAGAAATGAGAGAGATATGAGCATATGAGTGAATTCCTAGGTTGCTGGTTTTTAATTTAAAAGTGCAGATTTGTGGAAAAACAGAATTTGTATTTTGAACATTGGAAGGTTTATTGTTTTGGCTCTTCTAATCATTCTAAGAAGAGATCTTTTGATGTAATGTTAAGCTCTCAAATTCCTATGCTACCAGCAGGCGAATGAACATCATTTTGTAAGCTGACAGTAGTACTGGCAGCGGTTCTTTAATCTTGCTCAATTCTGATTTGTAATTGCTTATCTGATATTCGGAAGTTGTTTTTGTAATATCTAGCATCTCCGTCATATGGTAGCTCCCATTCCGTCTCGGTCTGGAAAGCACATTCTTGACGTCGAGTATTTACAGCATCATTGTTTAGTTTCATTCAAGCATTGTTTTTGTAATCACTCCGTCATATGGTCGCCCCTCACTCCGCATTGGATTGGGTAGCACATACTTGACGTTGAGTTCCCTTTCAGCATTTAGAGTAGAAGACCCTCTGACCATATGCTCGCCATCATCGGCGCCATTCTTGGTTAGAGTTGCTTTCAGCATAAGCAGTTTGAATTTAGATCCTCTGACCAATGCTCGCCATCATCGGCGCCATACTGGTTAGAGTTGCTTTTCAGTTTATCGCTGATACGTTGCGTTTATTTTGTTTGGAAAAAAAAGCGAAAAAAAAAACTCGATATAATTTCAGTTTGATTGATACTTACACATTGATACTTATGCAGAGTTTAATCAAGGGCTCGTTGATAAATTTGATAGAAAGGACCTTGAGATTCATTTCTAGGAATTGATCTAGTTGAAGCAGTATGGTTCAATGGACAACTATGTGACGGAGTTTCAAAGGCTATCTGTTATGGTATTAGATGTCTTTGGAAGGAGGCTTATTCTTTTATTCATAGAAGATTTGATTGAAGGGTTGGGTTAAAGCCTTTGATCCTTCATTACAAGATGTAATCAAAGGAGCTATAGACATGAAGCCCTCCGTTTCTAAAAGAAAATTCTATCCAAAGGCACCTCAAGCAAAGCAACATAAGAATCATTTTTAGGAGTGATTGAAAAAAACAAATAATGAAGAAGAAGCTAGAAATGAGCTTTGGAGGAAGAAGCCATGCTTTTCTTGTAAGGATCCATGGGAGCCAAGTCATTGATGCCTTGGTCATGGGAAAGTCTTAGAATCCAAACGGGAAGAATTCGAGTTAGAAAGTGAGAAAGATGAAGTGAAGTTTGAATTGGAGAGGCATGTTGAAGAATTAGTTTGAGGAGGAACATTTTCCACATAATATGGTACTTTGTATACAATCCTCTTAGAGTTTGAGGAGTCCTACATGGGTAGAGAGTCACATTGTCGATTGATAGTGGGGCAGCCCACAATTATATTGATGGAGGTTTGGTGGCTAAAAGAAGTCTTGAGATAGAAGACTTTGAAGGTTTTACTGTAATGGTTGTTGATGGATTCACCATACTTTGCACGAAGAAATTTTTCCAAATGAACTTCTCCTTTGAAAATCACAAAGTGACAAATCATTTCTATATTGTTGGGAGTTCAAGGGTTACATTCCCTTGAAAAATTCAATTAGAATTTTTAGACCATGGAACTCAAGTTTTGAGCTTATGAAAAGAAGGTAGTGCTCTAAGGAATGTCGAATGGAGTTCCTAGAATTGTTTCCACCAAAAGAATGGAGAGAAATTTTTGCCATGGTTAGGTTACTTGGGCAGCCTTGAAATATCCCTTTTAAGATATTCCGACAATTCCTCGAAGTACATTTTTTTTTGGTTTTTCCAAAAAATTTGGTTTTCGGTGCCAATTTAAAATACAATGGTACTAATAGGTGGATCGCAAATTCTGCAGGAATCATAAATTAGAAGAATTAGTGATTTACAAAGCCATGTATGGCCAAATTCAAGGGTAGAACCGTCATGATTTGGAATAACACGCATCCCCTTTTTCCTGTTCCGGTTGCAGATTCTGGTTCTCGTAATACTTAAGCAGTGTTCGCCAGGTGCTGCCCTTTTTTTATAAATTTCCACGCATCTTTCCTGGATTTAAATTGTTTGGATGGTAAGGTTTGACCGACATTGTTTAAAGTAAAACACATTAGTTACGTCGCCACTGCCCCATATGAACTTGCAACTTCAAGTGAGGTGTGTCGGTTATCCTTGGCCGGTGTGACTCAACGGTGGGCGAGCTATCAAATCCCGGTAGTCCCTCTCGGCTGCTGGAATGTTTCAAAGAGGTGGTTGGGAGGTAGGAAGTTACGACGCCCTGATTAGCATCATCAATGTCCTTCACCAGAATGTGGTGTTTGGGTTGGTAGTTGACTGTTGGGGCACAGGCTGCTGGGTTGGTAGGGTTTCCTGTTTGAGGTGTGCTTGAGGTTGAAATGGATTGCCGGTTCCTTTGGGGTTTTGAAGCTTGCAGCGGTGGTATGAATGCATTTAGGCGTTTAGGCAGCTTTAGGTTACTAATTTTGTGTTCTATTTTAACGGTGAGGGCAGGATTGGGGTTCAGTCCCGTTGGTCTTCTTCTTCAGTTGGTTCACCTGGCACTTCCGTTTTTGGCCTTTGGATGCATTTTCCATGGAGAGATAAGTATTTTCACATTATAATATTATATTTTAATATTATAACACCCGCCTTCCCCCCCTTCCCCTTGCCTAGCATTACAACTTTATGTTGTTTTTAAAAAGGGGACCTAATGGGTCAATACTTCATTAAGAGATAAATTATATTTTGAAGTCAAATATTGGGGATAAAGGAATTGGACGCCTACTTGAGGAGAGATGGATTTTTTATAAAGTGAAATATTTTATTATAAGGAAAAAGGACGCCACTTTTGGAGGGAATGAGTTGAATTCAAAAATTAGGGTTTGGGCGCCCTTCTTGAAGCTTCTAGAAGGCTCTCTTCATGTCTTTATATTCTAGCCTTAGCTCTTCATTTGGGATCTTTTGTCTACTATACTGTTATGCTACTGGAATGTCTTCAGGCAAGCTTTGAGGAAAGCATACCTCCTAGCATTGGGCTCATCTTCTTGCTTGAAAGATAGCAACAAGTTGAGAATTAGATTGTAGTTGGGTTGTTTAGCATTGTAGTTGAGTTTCATTGCATTTGGTAGCTGTTATTCAAGCATTTTGTCATATTTCAGAGTTGCTGATGTTGCATGGCTGTAGGTAGTTTTCATTCATATATCAAAAATAAAAAAAAGATATTGTTCTGGGTATTAGTCATATCATCTTTTCTACTTGGGGTGACCCTACTTGCAAGTTTGTAGAATTTATAATGAAGTTTCTGATTTTTCCTAGCTAAATCGCCCCTACAAGAGGGCCGTACCATTTGGGGAATGCATTGGGATTTGTGCAAATTAAATGGGAGCTGTTTGGTGTGGTTTTAAGTATTCATTTTAGGCGCCTTCATCCTTAGAGCAACCTGCACTTCGTTTCATGCCATTAGAGTGAGATTTGAGCAAGATATGAGCAATTGAGTGAGTATTATGTTGCAGATTTCTTCATTTTATGTTGCAGGTCTGATATATCAGAATCAAGAAAGTTGTCCCTTTGGCTGGGATTGAGCATTGGAAGTCACATTTGGTATTGGGAAGGCATACTATTCATTTGCAGCAATAAAGAACTTGAAAACTCTAGATTTAAATGAACATTCTGACATATTGTAAGCTGTTAGTAGTACTATCAGCCATTCTTCTCCTATCTCTCATTTAATCTATTGTATTTCCCACTGAATAAGTGGAAGAGGCTGGCTTGCCGCCTATTTACTTTCAGTTAAGTAGTTTAGGGACCCTCTGACCATATGCTCGCCATCACACGGCGCCATTCTTGGTTAGGGTTACTTGAGTTCATCATGCATTGATCCTCTGACCATATGCTCGTCTGCATAGGCGCATTCTTGGTTAGAGTTCCTTTCCAGTTGTGCATCTGCATTAGACCCTCTGACCAATGCTCACACCTTGCCCACATCGGGATCCTGGTGTACATTCTGGTTAGAGTTACCTTCCGCATCGTTTTTTTTAGAGCTAACCTTAATGGGTGCATGTTGAATTGTAATTGCATTGCAAAAAGCAAAAAAAAATTGGTTTGGTTCTTTACATAGCAGCATCAACTTCAAACTCCCATGTCCTTTTCTCATTGGCTGGTGGCCAACAAACAATCTGAAATTCTTTTAAAACCTAATTGCTGCTTTTTTAGTTTGAGATGTCCAACTCCACTGATTTTATGGTTAGCTACCACTTATTTGTCCTATCAACATTGGGACTGTTCAACAATTCACCTTTTTACTCTCATACCTTCCTTTTAAGACCTTTGAACTTGTATGTCCAATCTTAGGGAATGAAATAGGGTACGATTGGGATCGTTTATTATTTGGTTACCAACAAATAAAATTTATAAATTCCTAACAAGTTTAGACCAATTTATTACATAAAAATTTAAGAATTTTGCAATAAACTTGTAATCACCTGTAAGTTCCCAAATCTTTTGGAAAACACGATACTTATTGCATTAACACAAATTTGGCCCTTGTGTGAAGCCAACAATGGGAATTGTAAGGTTTTTATCTTTTGGTTCTTGAAGAAACTATGAGGGTTTCCGTCCTCAAGGTGAAAGCTACACCAAAGCCCTGCAAGCGAGGGTTTTTGGAAATTGATAGAATAAAATAGAATGCCTTTCTTTTTCCAATTATTCCATTTTAATTGTTTTTCCATCCAACCTTAAAAGTAATTAAAATTACTTTAAATATTCACCTTTTCCCTCCAAACTCCATGAATTACCATTTTAAATAATTAATGATAAGTTGTCTTTTAATTTTCTACTTTTTGATAATTTAAATATTTAACCATTTAAACATTTGATTATTTTCCACACAATCATTGAAGTTACAAAAACTATTAAAAGGCCCAAACTTGAATTTTGATTGCACCACCAATACCTTAAGTGCATAGGAAATCAATCTATATGAAGATTGGTGACCTCCCATGACGACGAACTTGTCCAAGAAGTGTGGAGTGTTCCCAAAATGTCAAGTCCACACATGGGAAGTACCATTTTACTCATCTTGGCTCTAGGAACTCTTTTCTACTGTCATAATACCTTTTTGATAAAATTGACACTCTCCGAGAAAGTTGGAGTTTAAAAAAATGTTGGAATGCATTGAAAAAGGGACATTACAAGCCCAATGTTTGATTAATTTCACCACTTTTGCAAATGGCAAGAAGTCCTATCATGTGGGTATCTAGTCTCTTCTAGATAAGCATAACAAAGTTTTTGGTGATGTATCTCCAGGAAGGCTACTTGATAAAGGTTTTGAGCATGTCAGAGCTGAAAGAAGTAAGACAAGTCATCATTTCTCTTTATCACCATCCCAAAAAACATAAGGAAGAAATTAAGAAGGCCATTAAGGAGCTATTGGGGATGGGTCACATTAGACCTAGTTCAAGCTTGTTTCATTTGTAGTCTTGGTGAAGAACGATGGAAACATGAGGATGTGCATAGACTATAGAGTGTTGAAAAAAAACATCATTAATAATAGATACTCGTTTCCTGGGATTGATGAGCTTATTAATGAGCTACATGGAGCAATCTATTTCTCAAAGATAGACCTTAGATTGGGATGTCATCAAATTAGGGTTAAAGATGAGGACATTCACAAGATAGCTTTTAGGTGTCACTTTGGACACTATGAGTTTCTAGTTGTGCCATTTGGTTTGACTAATGCTTTAGTTACCTTTTTGTCTTGCATGAACCAATTGTTCAACAAACAATTCAGGAATTTTGTTTTGGTTTTCTTTGACAATATTCTCATTTATAGCAAGATTTGGTAGGCACATTTGAGACACTTGGATGAAGTTGTCATGTCCTCTTCTTGAGTCTAAGTTTGTAGTTGATTCTTAGCCTGTCATATTTTTCCGATAGGCTAATGATATTGTTAGAAGGGAAAAGTAATTAAATATTTAAGTTGTTGAAAAAGTAAATTAAAAGACAACTTATATTTAATTATTTAAAAATGTGTTATAAGTGATTAATTTAAGTGTTGCTAGGCTCATGTTACCAAAATGTGATGAAAATGACACTTGAATTAAATTTGAGAAAAATTAACTCAAAAAGAAATAAAAATTAATTTATTCCTCAAAATAAAGTTATAAATAAGTGTAATAACCACCCCAAATTTTTTCCAAACTTCACTCATTAGCGTTAGCCAAAATGCAATGATAAGCAATTGAATAAGCAACCCTCCACTTTTTCATCACCCAGATCCTGATGTGGGCAAGGTGAGAGCATACGGTGAGAAGGCTTACAAATTTCAAATTTCTCTATGCTTCTACTTCTTTAGTGGGGTGAGTAGTCAAACCAAATGCATGAAAGTAAATCATCCGCTTATTGAGCGAGAATTACAAGAAGTAAGAAAATACTTGGTGGCAAGCCAACCAATCAAAAACAAAGTCAACCGCTTCTTCAGTGGGCATAACAAGTAAGCAAATGAAAACTCGACCACTTGTTCAGTGCGAGTAGCATGTAACATAAAGAAAGCTCAACCACTTATTCAGTGGGAGCACCACTTGTTTAGTGGGGTGAATATCAAGACAAATACATGAGCAGTCACCAATGGTACTACCAATGGTGTTACATTAAGCTCATCATAAAATATATCAGTCCATCATATGCTGCTGTTATGAAATGAAAAAGATAGAAATATGAGGTATAAACTCTCCCCAAGATGCTACAATGAAAGTATGAGAACACCCCCACAAACTGTAACAATAATACCTCAATGTAAGGTCCTCCGGAGGTCAATGGAAGGTCAAAAAAGCTGCTGCTACAGGTCTGATACACTGGACAAAAGACTAATATGCATGAACAACAAGCTTATAACACCAACCAGCAATCATAAAATGAGCATAACTTCACCATTACTCCGTGGAATCACTCCAAACCACTTGCAAATGCAAATGCAAGGCTAGGTGTCCCAAATAAGCTAGGAAGTAGCCACCAGCAAGTCTGATCAGCAGAGTCACACGCCAAAACACCCTCCGGCAAGGTTGTACGACCTCCCTAGATGGGCGACCAGCAAGGAAAAATCCAACTCTCAATAAAAAATTCCCAAAATTTGCAAGAAGGCGCCCAAGGATGGAAGAGCCAATGAACCAACACCCACAAAAAGTTATCAGCTTCTCCGATCAGCGTGAGTGAAAAGGTGGGTCAGCTTGGCTATGGTAAGGCACAAACCAGCAACACCCAAGTCTGATAAAACACTTCAAAAAACTCCTACAATGCTGCAGACCAACACTCCACACCAAAATATGCCTAGAAATCATCATAGCAAACAAAAACTGAAAGAAACAAGGAAGCCATCACCAATATGAGCTCAACTGTAACCCCTGCAATGGAGCTACACTATTATCCAGCTAGGAGATATCTTGCAACCTCGAAACTAAAGTTGACTTAGAGGGATTTCGTCCTCAAAACCCAAGGAGATCTCTCTGCATTCCGGCAACACTTCGTTATCATAAGTTAGCATAACCAAATGAGAGCAAATGAGGGCGTATAAATAGATTTTGAGACCTAGAAGTTTGAATGCTCTTTCCCTCCAAAAGTGGATGCCACACTTTGGAGAAATAAAATATTTAATTAAAATTTCACTTAAGTCCCTTTCCTAGGCGTCCACTTAAGTCATGCCTCTAATTTGCTTTTTAAAAACAACTTAAGTTGTCACTTGCTAGGCATGGGGGGCCAAGGGGCCTTTTTTGACTTCATAAAATTAACTTAAGTTGCAAATATTTCCTTTTTCAAACTCCAAGGATGGTGGAGATGCCAACTGCCAAAAATATCAAGACACCATCAACTGAAATTGCCACCACTGCCAAAAATAGAAATCTTGCACTAAACTGCTGCCAGGACCACTGCCAAAAATAACACTTGCTAAAAATAGCATACTGCTAAAAATAGTGTGTCCAAACTCATCTGAGATGTAGTTGTGACTTACTAAAAATAGACACTGCTAAAAATAGTAGTGATTGCCCACCAAGGATCTTAGAAAACCTAGAAAGACCCAGGAAACTCTTTGGCAAACTCCTGCAATAACCTCCTGAAAAGCAAACAAGAAACCTCCAAGAATCTTGGAAACCCTAGAATCGCCTTTGAATAGCCCATGGGTCTTCGGAAATAGGCTAACGGTCATAGAAGTGCTTAGGACTGAGAAGGAGACGTTACAATAAGAGGAGTGTTCTTCGAAAAAGACGTTACATAACTTTTGAAGCAATCACATTTTTCAAGAATGAACACACATTCATCTTCTTTTACCAAAGATGAAAACCCTTTGGATTTTTAAAGCTTCAAGGATGAAAACCATTTTAGTTTTTAGTGCAATCTATTTTTAGGGATTGATAGTGTGCTTATTAGGCAATGGTTTCCAAATTTCTGGTTATTGTTTTTCAATTTGGTAATTTCAAATTTTTGGTGAGAGCTTCTATGGTTTGTTGTTGATTGTTTTGGGTTTGTTGTTTCAATGATTGATTCTAGTTTCTAGTGTGAGATTCTCAAGAATATTAGAAATTATTTATGGCTTGTTTTCTTGCGGTGAATAGAATGTAAATAATTCACTGATATTGTTATCAAGTTTATCGTAGCTGTTGGTTGTACATCTCCAAGATTGGCCACTAAATAATTCTAGTTTCGTAGTTTTTTTTTGAGTCATTATATATGGGTAAACTCTTTGCTGGTTTGCACTACTCCAACATGGCTGTTTTTTTTCTTGCTCATAGTTGATATAGATTCTAAGTTCAATCTTTACCTAGCTAATGTACTTGTGGGTTTCTAAACTATGTGAGTAAACACAAGTTTAACTTGCAAGTCTTTGTAGACAAGTTGCAGATAAAAACTTGTCAAGTTTCATGTGGTTTCGATGTAAAAAATTACGATGCTGGATTGGAATGTGCCAACGTGGGTTAAAACATGTCGAGGTAGGTTAAAACACATATTTCACAAGGATTCTTTCTTTAATAGTTTAAAACCATAGATTTGCCCCTCCAATAAACCTTAGTTTTTCCTAGGAAAAAATTTTGGGCCCTTCAAGTACTCTTTGAGTCTGAGTCTGCGAACTATGGGTTGAGGACTGTAATAATGTTTTGATTGGTTTATTTGTTTGATTTGCTTGGTGAACGGCCTCATTTTCTAGTTACACTTCTTTACAAGGCCATAACAAGTCACTTAATAAACCCACATCAATTGCAATATTTGAGGGTTATTTAATATTGATCTTATAGCCATAAGAAGTTGTATTGGGCTGCTATTATTTATATTAGAACCTCTAAAACTGATCACAACACTTACAAAGTGATTTTCAGTCTACTCAAATCAGAATAGTCTTCATTTTCTGCTAAAACATTGGTCTTAAAATGTCAGTTGTTCAATATGAAGGTTTAAGTGAATGGATGTAGGTATAGATTCAAGTTTTCTTGGTTGTTTATGCAAATTCTTCCTACATATAGTTTGTTATAGCAAACCCTTTTGTCCTTTGTCATTGGAATGATCTCTAGAGTTTTTTTGCCATCTTGTTGAATTACACCATCTTGGAGTTTGCTACCATACAAGTGATATTCTAGAGTTGCAAGTTATTATTATCATCGTATTTTATCTCCAACAAGCCATCATAATTGCAAGTAATACCTGATCTGAATAATTTTTTGTAAGTATGATTTTGGATACCTTCAATTGAGTCTTCAATCATCTAGTTATTATAAAATGAAGAAGATATTGTAATTCAAGTGTTCTAGAACTTCACATTCTGATCATATTGTTATATGTAGTATTGTAATTTAATTGTAAGAAGGTCTTGGTTGGTTCACCGTTAGATCCATTGCATTCATTAATTGCCAATTTGGAGTTGATTTGGTAGCTCGTTTGGCATTGATTGGATCTGCCTGCAATCAACTGTTTTGGCCTAATCAGATTCCTCTTGCAATCTACCAGTGGCTCTTGCATCTATTCATTGATTGTAAATTGGTTGGCTAGCTGCCAATATCTTAATGTAATTTCTTTGTCTCCATTATAATCTTTGTATGCTCTCACTTTGCCCACATCGGGAATTGGGTGATCATAAAAAGTTATAATTTTAGCAATTACGATTTTTTTTGTGAATTACAAAAGTTATAACTTTGTTAACACCTTGTTGGGCGGCCGGCGGCAGGGGGGGAGGGGGGTTGTATTACAAAAGTTTTGGGCATTTTTGGAGGCACAAGCATTATTTGTTAAGGAGTTCAAGTGTGAGTTTGGAATGACCAAGATTTTGTATCTACGTCATGTTATCATTGCTCAAGGAGTCCAAGTTGATCAGGAGAAGATACCAACTATCTTGGTTTGGTCTCCTCCAAAGACTTTGACATAGTTGAGAGGATTCTTTGAACTTTGCAGCTACTACATAAGATTTGTTAAAGGAGCATCCTTAATTGAATTGATTAAGAAGAAAGCCTTCACATGGACCAATGCAACACAAGCAGCTTTTGACAAGCTCAAGGAGGTGATGAGTTCATGTCTTGTGTTGGTTGTTCTTGATTTATTACTTCCCTTTGAGTTGGAATGTGATGCATTTAGAGAAGGGATTGGAGCAGTTTTGATTCAGAATAAGCAACCAAAAGCTTTTGAGAGCCTCAAACTCAAAGAGGTAGAAATAAGGTTCTCAATCTACAACAAAGAGATGTTGGCCATCGTGAATGCATTGGCCAAGTTTAGGCAAATATTTAGTGGGTGATAAATTTGTGGTGAAAACAAACCACAAGAGCTTGAAGTACTTTCTTAGTTAGAAGGATTTGCATGAAAGACAATATAAATGTGTAAGTAAACTTTATGCCTATGACTATAACATTGAATGTGTTAAAAGAAAGAATAACATAGTAGTAGATGCCTTGTCAAGAAAGCCTACTCTATGCTCTATGATTGCAATTTGAACAAATCAGAAACCTGAAATCTTAGTAGGATATTATAAGAATGCCTTTGCTATTGACATAATGAAAGGTAATTTGAAAGATAGATATTGTGTAGCTAATGGGCTCATACTCTACAAGGATAGAGTATATCTTGTCCTAGTCCAAAATGAAGGATAAAATTTTAAGGGCAGTCCATGATACACCCTTGATAGGAAACTTGGGGTATTTCAAGACATACAAACATGTTAGGGAGAGGTTCACTTGGAAAAGGCTCAAAGATGTCATCCTTAAACATATCAGAGAATGCATGGTTTGTTACTCCAAAAGGTGCATGGTAAGGATTGTATCTTTGTTGTGTTTGATATATTTACCAAGTATGTACATTTCTTCACTATCTCTTTTGAATATAAAACACCTCAAATAGTTGAATTGTTCTTCAAAGAAGTTTTTAGACTCTATGGTTTGCCTTGAACAATAGTAAGTGATAAAGAAAAAGGTTCAATAGTCATTTTTGGTAGAAGCTCTTCAAATTGACTAGAATTGAGCTTACTCCTAGTACTAGTTATCACCCTCGGAGCGATGGGTAGATTGAAATTGTGAACAAATGGATTGAGGGTTACTTGAGACACCATGTAGCAGGTAAATGAAAGGTATGGATCAAATGGCTTTATCTTGGAGAGCACTACTATAATACCACACATCACATGTCCATTGGTATGACTCCTTCAAAGCTTTGTATCGATATGATGCTTTATCCTTAATGTATTTGATCATTGTTGAAAGCAAAGTGCTAGGAACAAACAAATTGGCTCAACAAAGCCAAGAAATTTTGAAGGTACTTAAGGAAAATCTTCAGCAAGCTCAAAATCAACAAAATATGTATGCATATGGAGAGATTGGAGAAAACTTTTGAAGTTGGTGATTTTCTTTTCTTAAAGCTGCAACCTTATATCCCTTAAGAGAAGTGGAGATGAAAATCTTAAGTTGTGTTTCTGTGGACCCTATAGTATCTTGAGGAGGATCAAAGAGGTTGGTTATTGTAATGTCCCCTTTTCAAACGTGATGAATTCAATTAACTGTTGGCCTATTCCGGAGACCCGTAGGCTACTCAGAGGGTAAAATTAGGGTTTCTCGTTTTGGAGGTTGTTGTTGCTCGAAATTTGGAGATTGACTTGCAGATTCTTTCTGGGTTTTCAGAGAGCTTCGCAGTGATATGACTTGCAGTGCAATCCGAGCATCTTCTGGAATTTACTATTTTTAGTAAATTCTATTTTTGGCAGTGGATAGGTTGACTTCAGTTCAGTTGGCTTCCCTCAGCTTTCAGTTCAGTTGGTATGATTGATTTTGGCCTTTGATGCATTTTGTGGTGAGATAAGTAATTTTAATCAGAATAATGTTATAATTTAATATTGGGACCCCTTGGCCTAAAGAGACAACTTTAAGTTGTTTTTAAAAGAGGGACATTGAGGGTGCTTATTTCATTGAGTAATATTTGATGTTTCTAAGGTAAAAAATGTTCAAGGAGAAAGGTACGCCAACTTTGGAGAGCTGGTTAATTTATTCAATAATGATTTATTTCTTTCTTGAAATGGGACGCCACCTTGATGCTTGGTCAAGTCAAACCCTAAAAGCATCTTGAGGTTAGGGCACACCTTCTGGAAGCTTCTGGAGGTGTCTTCTCAAAGTTATAAAAGGGAGCCTTGGGTCTTCATTTCACATCTTTTGTCTACAGTAAAGTTATGTTGCCAAATTGGGGATTGGATTGCTTCGAGGAATGAATGCCTCCTAGCCTTGGCTCGACTTCTTGCTTGAAAGAGAGCAATTAGTGGAGAGTTAGTATGTGTTTGAGTGAGATTTTGTAGTGAGGTTTGCTTTGTAGCATTTGCTTGCATATGTAGTTCAGTTTCTTGCATTATAGTTAAATTCTGGAGTTGCTGATTCAATGTAGCTGAATGTTGTTTTTGCTCATACATCAAAAAATAAAAATATATTCATTCTGGGTGTTGCATATTTCCATTCCTCTAGGTTGGGCGCCCCTTTGTGCTAATTTGCAGATTTTATTGTGTAGAACTTGAATTTATAAAAGCAAATCGCCCCTACTTTCAGGCTGCCCCTCTTTAGAGCTGCATTGGGATGTGTGCTGAATTAATACTTAGGTTTGTGAGTGGTTTCTTGAATGTAACATGGTCGCCCTCTTCATAGGAAACCATTGCATCAGATTTGAGTTGAGTATTGAGGGAGTAGTGAGCAATTTAGTGGTTCCTTGTGTTGCTGATTGAGCATTTTAAGTGCAGGTCTGTCACAAATCTGAATATCAAGATTGATCCTTTGAGTGGAGTTCTTGGTCTTAGCATTCTTGTTAAGCAAGAGAAAGTCTTCTATATTGTTGCAGCATTAATTAGTTCTAATCTTATGTTCTTGGCAGACATTCACTACTACATTGTAAGCTGAACAGTAGTACTATCAGCATCTTCTAATCTTTCCCTTCATGCTTTGTAATACCCACTGAATAAGTGGAAGAGGATGGCGTGCCGCCTATTTAAGGTTTGAATTGCATTGTAGTTCTTAGCATCTCCGCCATATGGTAGCTGCATTCCCACTCTGGGTTGGAAAGCACATCCTTGGCGTCGAGTTTACTTTCAACATTTGTAGTTGGTAGGGATCCTCTGACCATATGTTTGTCCACCTTGGACACATTCTTGGTTAGAGTTACTCAGTTCAGCAATGCATTAAGATCCTCTGACCATATGTTCGTCCACCTTGGATACATTCTTGGTTAGAGTTACTCAGTTCAGCAATGCATTAAGATCCTCTGACCAATATGCTCACACCTTTCCTGCCTCGGGATCCTGGTGTACATTCTTGGTTAGGGTTACTTCCGCATCATTTGGGTTTCCAACTAACCTTAACGGGTGCATGTTGTTTGTAATTGCATTCAAAAAATTGAAAAAATTGGTTCGGAATATTTCAGTTATGAACTAGAGTTACCGAAATAAAGTAAAATTCATGTGTTTTCTGTTTCATGTTTCATGCTTCATAAAGCATTTGATCAAAATATCACACCTTCAGTAGAGTTGCCTCCACTTGATGACAAAGGCAATTTGATTTTGGTACTCAAGACTATCATGGATGTGTGTGATGAGCCCTGCTAGCTCTCAACTCAAACCCCAATATTTTCTTAAGTCTTAATGTGTTTTTTTAAGATTTTTAAGAGAAAGTTTGTAGACAGAAGAGAAGGGGCACATCATATAAAAGCTCATAAATTGAGAAACAGAGCTATTTTCTACAAAATGAAAATGCAGAAGGTATTATTTAACAATAACAAATAGATCACAAGTGCTAAACATACCATAATGTTTCTAGATTATTTATTTAAAGAAGTAAGCCAACTCGCCAGCCAAGAATGGTGAAAACTGGCATATATGGTCTACAAAATGAAAATGCAGAAGGTATTATTTAACAATAACAAATATATCACAAGTGCTAAACATACCAGAATGTTTCCAGATTATTTATTTAAAGAAGTAA